>CM038146.1:44527978-44747114 GCA_021437245.1 Aegilops speltoides
AAGGCACAAGGATCGTTTACAAATATGACTAACGTGTGCAGTCGAATTGATCAGAAACTAAAATTACCAGTAGTCTCATGAACTCCGTAATGACCGGTGTTGTCTCATAAACCTTCTTTAGTGGGTCCCAACGGTGGCGGGCCCTCGGGGCGTCACGCCTGCGCGGGCGGTGAAATCCGCCAAAGTGTCAGGATGCCCGGACTCGCGGCTTCGCGTCCTCCTTGGCCCATTTGGACCTCTTTCCGCCGTAACCACGGCTTCCGAGGTGGTGGGTCCCAATGTTCCTCTTTGAAGCCCCTTCATGTACTTAGACTTTTCTTTGGCAGCTTCGCCTCGCAAGCCTCCTTGAATATTTGAAACTGCTCTTCCGTGATTGTCGGACTTTCCTTTACAATCTCGGAGTAGGGTTCCCGTCGTTGATCTTTGCTTTCACTCGATTTTTCCAGCGGCCAACGCGCTGCTAAACTTGGTCATGGCGTGTTTGTTTATCTTCTTCATTGCGGGTCATTGTCCGGATCTTCATAATCCTTCTCATTCCGGCCCGGGAACAAGAATATCTGGTGAAACTTCTTTAGGAGGAGCTCCTCATATTTTCTATCTTCTTTAGATTCTCATCGTTGATGGTGGCGGTTGTCCGTATGATGCAGCCTATTTGATTGCCGTAGCACGCGCTCTTCCTCGGCGCCTTTGGCTCAAAATTGCCGTTGTCCACCTCCGTGACCACCAGTCTAGTAGTCCTGAGTTTGTTAGGAAGCCGTTGCCTCTTCGCTTCGGTGCTACACCGGATCCGCTCCCGAGGCAGCACCGGTCTCGCGCCGGTCTCGATGCGGTCTGAATCTCAGCGCCGGTGTCGGTCTCAAAGACCGGTCTGCGTATCGGTCTCAAAGACCGGTCTGCGTGTCGGTCTCGATCCCGATGCGGGCCCAAAGAACAACATCTGTTGATCGTCAAGAAGCTAAAAATTAAATGCTCGCCCCGGTAGACGCCGTCCGCAATCACCAGAACCCTGTCCTTCATCGTTGCTAGCCATGTTTCCTATGATTAAATCTAGTCAATTAATTCTAGACCTAATAAAATGAATAATGACATAAAAAAGGACTATTGTTTTGCAGGAATGTTGACTCCTTCTTGGTGCGGCAAATCCCGGGCACTCGATATGTCCTAGTTTGTAGCACAAGTCATGCCGAAATTCACGGGAAATTTCGGCATGACCTTTGCTAAAAAGTGGACAAATCGAGAACCTGAAATTTGCCGGAACAGAAATGAATCAACATTCCGGCAAAACATAGGCCACTCAGCATCATTCCCTGGAAACAACAAAGCCACCACTTGGGCACAATCGAACAACTTCAATGAAAAGATATGACATGACCACTTCAATGAAAAATAAAATTTGCCTAAATTCTTTTCCTTGAAAAATAGTGGTCTTTTGAAAATCAAAACCATTGCCAATCTACTTAACCTAGCTTCTTAATCCAATGAACCTAATTAACCTACCTATTTAACCTAGTTGGTTAATCTTGTTTACCTAGATAATTAACCCTAATTAAACTAGTTAACGCAGCTAGTTCTCTGTCAAAGCCTAAAATAAATTTCTGCACTAATTAACAGGATAATTAACCTAATTAAACTAGTTAACCTGACTAGTTCTCTGTCATAGCCCTAACTAAGTTTTTGCACTAACCTAGATAATTAACCTAATTAAACTAGTTAACCTAACTACTTCTCTGTCAATGCCCTAACTAAATTTTTGCCCTAAAACCTAGATAATTAACCTAATTAAAAACTAGCTAACCTATGCATGAGAGAGAGAGGAGGGGTGGGGGCTTACAGATGATGGCTCCGGTGGTGGCGACGGAGGCAGTGTGGTGGCGAGGGAGGCAGAGGCGTCTCCGGTGACGGCGAGGGAGGCAGGGGCGTCTCCGGAGACGGCGAGGAAAGGTGGCGTCGACGGCGGCTCCGGTGGCGTTGACGAGGCCGCGCGGCTCCGTGGCGTTGGGGCGGCTCCGGTGTCGTCGACGGCGCACGGCTCTGGTGGCGCGTCGTCGTGGGCGCGCGAGTGTGGGCGACGAATCGGGAGATGATGCTGCTGGCTGGGGTTTGAGGATTTGGGGGAAGTGGTGGCCGGGGCGGGGGAAACGGTTTTTGGCTATGTCAAACTTAGCGGTAGCGCGTTTTGCAAAACGCGCTATAGCTAACTTAGCTATAGCGCTTTCGCTGAAACGCGCTGCTGCTATAGCTAATTTCCTATTCTGTTTCTATAGCGGGGGTCTAGGGCACGCGTTGCAGCTACATTAGCTATAGCGCGTCTTACGAACAAACGCTGCTGCTATGCCTTCCTCCGATTTTTCACTTTTTCGTTTATTTTGCTTTACATTTTATTTTCCCCTTTCTCCTTTTTCTATTTCTTTCATTTTCATTTAAATTTCTATTTGTTTATCATCTTATTTTATTTTTGTTAGTAGTAGCGCTCTTCGTCGGAAACGCGCTGCTAACTGTGACGTAGCAGTAGCGCGTTCCCTCTAAGATCGCTACTGTTATGCGTAGCCTAGCATTCTACCAATGGGAATTTTAGTAGTAGCGCTTTTTGGTCAACAGCGCCATCGCTAAGTCTGTGCTCAGTAGCGCGGTTTCTAGTAGCTCGCTACTGCTAAATAGCACTAGCGCTGTTTTTTGAACCGCGCTGCTGCTAAGATTCTGTGTATAGCCTTTTCCCTAGTAGTGGATAATTAATGGACTATTTAGAATTTGAATTTCTCATGAGAGATATACCACCAAGCGACTAGATGATCTTGTAATGTCAATACTAGATGGTATTCCTCATGTACACACATTTATAGGGTTGTGAGGTGCACAAAGCACATCACTCCCCCAAAATGGGATGTTCCATTAATCTCTCACATGAGCCAACTAGGATACAAACAAGAAGCGAAAAGGCTCAACGTACAACACACATGTACATGATGTGCAAACCAACACACACATACTTGATTGCTCAAGATAAGCAAGTTGGAAGCACAACATATACAAACATATGCAAGGAACAAAACCAAACACATGCAAGGGGGGCAAGTAACTTTCAAAGTAAACAATTGAAGTACAAGTTACATAAGGAGGCACATTGGATATAAGATAGAAACTTGATAATCCAATTGACTTGGCTTGTGACAAAAAGAATGATGAAGTCCCCTTAATTCTTCATAATGTAGCCAAGTCTCCAATGCCCTCCAACAACACCTATTGATCAAGTTTGAGATTGTTGGTCCCCAACCAAGTTGGGTCCTAAGAGGTTAGTCACAATAGGCTTGGCCACCCAAATGGTTCTTTTCTTGACACCACTTTGAGTACCAACAAACTTGGCACACACATTGCCAACCTTATCCTTCCCAAGAGAATAGATATCATCAATAATAATTGGATTGGATAAGTTACCACTAGTGCATGAAGAAGCGAGGTGACCTTTCTCACAGCATAGGTAGCAACGTCTACTCTTCACTTTCTTCTCACTTGATATCTCAACTTGAGAAGCATTAACTTGAGTCTTCTTGGGAAGAGGCCTTTCTTCAACTTGAGGTTGAGCATGTGATTGAACTTGTGCCCTCTTCCATTGTTGCTTGACACTAATGGCCTTCTTCTTCAATGGGCAAGATCTAACATGATGCCCTTCTACTTTGCACTTGAAGCAAACAATCTTGGCCGAATTCTTGACTTGTTCTTGGCCCTTCTTTTTATTCATCTTGGACTTCTTCTTATTCTTATTGGATTTGAATCCAAGTCCACCTTTGTCATTGGGGGATTTTTGCACACTCAAGATATTGTTGAGTGAGGATTTCCCTTCATGACACTTTTCCAAGTCTTTCTTCAAAGAAGTGACTTGGGCCTTGAGCTCTTTGATTTCCTCTACATGGTTAGTCTCAACACAAGTACTAGAGGAAGTATAAGCTTCATCGTTAGAGCAACAAGGCAAGGAAAGCAATTCATCACAAGATGTACCAACATTGTGAGTAGATGAATTACAAGGACTAGCACATGGCAATATACTATTTTGACTAGAAGTAGTGCTAGTATCCACATGAGGCTCACTAAATGTTACCTTAGCAATCATGGCCTCATGAGCTATCTTTAGCACACTATGGGATACTAGAAGACCATCATGAGAGCTTGAGAGCTTTTCATGACTTTCTTCCAATTTCCCATAATTGCTAGATAGCACCTCAAGTTGAGCCCGTAGCTGAACATTCTCCTTCAAAATGGATGCTTCACAAGTAATAGAATTAGTAGCACAAGCATCATCATTAACAACAAGAGGAGAAGGCAACTTGGCAAGCTCTTTAAGATAAGAAGCTTCAAGTTGGGCATGAGACTCGGTGAGTTTGATGAGCTCACCCTTGATGACCCTTGAGCCATTTTCGAGGTGCTCAAAATCCTCAAGGAGTCTAGCATGAGCAACTTCAAGCTTAGCATTTTAGTTTTAAAACATTGGCCACCTCAAGGGCTCTATCAATAGATTCCTTCACTCTAGACAATTCTAGAGCAAAAGTCTCCTCAAGAGATTCCTTGGTGGTTTGTTCAAGTTCAAGAGCTTGAGAGAGGTCCGCAATCTCATTAGCGTAATCACGCCCATGACCTTCCATTTTATCAATGGTGACCTCATGCTCCTCAAGACGAGATTCCAACTCATCAATATATTTCTTGCTCTCAATAACAATGGACATGATTTCCATGAAGTTGGAACGAGCAATTTTATTTTTATGAAGAGCTTTAAAAACCGTTTCCCCCTTAATTTTTAAGGAGGCAACATTATCATTCTCTTCATCATTATCCTCATCATCATTAGCATCAACATCATCATCAAGAGACATATTGGGGTACAAAGTAGGAGATACCTTTGACGCCTTAGCCATAAGTCAAAACACAATAGATGATGATGTAGGATCCCTTGAGGCACCATTAAGCACCACATCTTGTTCCATGGAGTGTTCGGTTTCCTCTACATTGTTAGCACAACAATTCGAGGAAATAGATGCATTTTTATCATGGCAACAAGACATAGCAAGCATATCATCATGAGGTCTAGTCATGCAATTTCTACATGATATGCAAGGACTATCAACACAAGCATGTGAAACATTTGGAGTGCTCGAAGTGTTAAAGCCCAAAGAGGGAGCATTGCAATAATATAGTGATGAAGGATCATCCACAATAAGCATACTATCATCATTGCAATGACCAACACTACTCACCATATCATTACCTTGTGGCAAACCACATGTAGGTGAAGTAGAAGAAGTTGAGAAGACTATATGACCGGAGGTGGAGGGAGAACAACCATCCCCACAAATCTTGGACACACCATATTTATCTTGAAGCTTTGTCCATAACTCATGAGCATCCGGAACGGCATGAGTTCAAATATAACTACATTGCTCAAAGCATCGAAAAGCACATTAGAAGCTTGAGCATTGAGATAAGAGTTTTCTCATCCTCTAAAGATAATCTTTGGGGATCCTTTGGAGGAGAAAACCCATATCTACAATTCGCTCTAAATTTGGGTCCATGACCCTAAAGAGATTAAGCATGCGAATTACCCAAACATCAAAATTTGTGCCATCGAAACTAAGAGTGTCGAGAATCCTAATCCTCTAGTCGACATCTTTACTCTCTAGGCAGTTAAGCCCAACAAAGAGAGACGAGGCTCGATACCAATTGAAAGATCGTGGATGTCGCCTAGAGGGGGTGAATAGGCGTTTTAAAATAATTACGGTAGAGGCTCGAACAAATGCGGAATAAACCTAGCGGTTAATTTGTCAAGCACAAAACCTACAACAACTAGGCTCACCTATGTGCACCAACAACTTATGCTAAGCAAGATAAGCAACAATGTGATAGCAAGATATATGACAAAGAACAATATGGCTATCACAAAGTAAAGTGCATAAGTAAAGGGCTCGGGTAAGAGATAACCGAGGCACGAGGAGACGATGATGTATCCCAAGTTCACACCCTTGCGGATGCTAATCTCCGTTTGGAGCGGTGTGGAGGCACAATGCTCCCCAAGAAGCCACTAGGGCCACTGTAATCTCCTCACGCCTTGCACAATGCAAGATGCCGTGATTCCACTAAGGGACCCTTGAGGCGGTCACCGAACCCGTACAAATGGCGACCCTTGGGGCGGTCACCGAACCCGTACACTTTGGCAACCCTTGGGGCGGTCACGGTACCGTCAAAATGCTCGGGCGATCTCCACAACCTAATTGGAGACCCGACGCTTGCCTTGAGCTTTACACCACAATGATTGAGCTCGAACACCACCAACCGACTAGGGCGCCCAAGCACCCAAGATGAACAAGCTCAAGGGCACCAAGCACCCAAGAGTAATAAGCTTCTCAACTTGTAACTTCCACGTATCACGTGGAGAACTCAAACCGATGCACCAAATGCAATGGCAAGGGCACACGGAGTGCCCAAGTCCTTCTCTCTCAAATCCCACCGAAGCAACTAATGCTAGGGAGGAAAATGAGAGGAAGAACAAGAAGGAGAACACCAAGAACTCCAAGAACTAGATCCAAGGGGTTCCCCTCACATAGAGGAGAAAGTGATTGGTGGAAATGTGGATCTAGATCTCCTCTCTCTTTTCCCTCAAAAACTAGCAAGAATCCATGGAGGGATTGAGAGTTAGCAAGCTCGAAGAAGGTCAACAATGGGGGAAGAACACGAGCTCAAAGGATCAAGTCCCAATGGGGAAGAAGACCCAATTTTATAGGAGGGGAGAAAATCCAACCGTTATCCCCTCACTCAGCCCGCACGACGCGGTACTACATCATAGGAGCTGCGGTACTACATGATTGGCAGCGGTACTACATGCAGGCGCGCGGTACTACCGCATGTGCAGCTCTGGCCAGATGAAGGCCTGTTGCACAGGGAAACGAGCGATAGAACCGCCGGATTAGCTATCCCCCTCTTATTCTGGCATTCTGCAGTTCAGTCCACTGATATGGCCCGTTACACATATACCCATGCATATGTAGTGTAGCTCCTTGCTTGCGAGTACTTTGGATGAGTACTCACGGTTGCTTTCTTCCCCCTTTTCCCCCTTTCCTTCCTTTCTGGTTGTCGCAACCAGATGCTGGAGTCCAGGAGCCAGACGCCACTGTTGATGATGACTACTACACTGGAGGTGCCTACTACTACGTGCAGGCTGCTGACGACGACCAGGAGTAGTTTAGGAGGATCCCAGGCAGGAGGCCTGCGCCTCTTTCGATCTGTATCCCAGTTTGTGCTAGCCATCTTTTGGCATAAACTTATGTCTGTACTCAGATATTGTTGCTTCCGCTGACTCGTCTATGATCGAGCACTTGTATTCGAGCCCTCGAGGCCCTGGCTTGTATTATGATGCTTGTATGACTTATTTTACTTTTAGAGTTGTGTTGTGATATCTTCCCATGAGTCCCTGATCTTGATCGTACACGTTTGCGTGCATGATTAGTGTACGATTAAATCGGGGGCGTCACAAGTTGGTATCAGAGCCGACTGCCTGTAGGAATCACCCTTTCCAACTCCTTGGCCGAAGTTGAGTCTAGTCGATGAAAATTGTTTTACTAACTTGGCTGTGCGGCCCATGGGCCCACGTCGCCAATTGGGTGGTATTAGGATCTTTTATTCCTCGACCTATACTCCGGGACTCTTATCTCTCTTCTATTCGGGTTAAATGATTTTGCTAAAAACAAAACTAACATTAGGTTCTCGAAAATACTTTCTCCCGGAGAGCCCCTCACTCCCGATGATCGTTTGCTACACTAGAAGATTCCGAAGATACTCGCTGAAGTTCTCTCGAGACTTTGTGCCACTTCTTTTTCAATTCCCTACCACCGATAAATCCTTATGGATAACTTATTACCCTTGCCATTCTTATATTCATCCCTAGCTGCTCTTGTTATTACAAGATGCATCGAATTGTTCTTCGACATTTAAGAATCTTTTGAGCCATTGCATTGCAGATCTTTGCCACATGAATATCCCCTATGGATAATTCCTCACACTTACCGAGTATCCGTTCTTTCATCGTTGTTCATGTGATCCACAATGGTCTTCGAAATACTATTCGTTCCTCCAAAAATCCTTAGTAGCTTATTGCTCAACAATACTTGTCTACTTGCATTGTGGATGCTTTCCATATGTCTGGGAATATTCGTTAGTATCCTTAGGCACCGTCATTTTGATCCTATTGATTCAACATGAGTGCGAATGCACGCAATCATCAGTTGATCCTTTTAAATTATCTTTCTGACTCAGAGGTCACTTTAAACATGAGCTTGATCTCGACCAATCAAATTGTTGTCGATTTTACCCCTAAGTCTATTCAACTTATCCATCCTTAATCAGAGCGTTTGTTTCTAATCCCTTGAATTTGAAATCATAATTCCTTTGCATTGAGCTTTGAATTATCCGGTTGCTTCTATAATCCAATGCCTTCGCATTGTTTCTTCCTCTGGTTGTATGCCAATACTCACATCAGTTTCACTAAGGACCATCAGATACTTTGTTGAAATATCATCCGACAGTGTCCTTCGTATACAAAAACCTCGAGAAGTTCTTTCCCTGATACATAATGCCTTAGGTAAATTGTATCCTCTGTTTTTGTCAACCATGCTCTACTATCGAGCTTGTGTTATTTACTATTGAAGCTTGTGGTATATGTTTCCACGATACCCTGACGGGTTGAATCTATGCCTTCCTTAATATGTGTGAACTCGAAAGTTTTCACGAGTCATACTCATCTGGTATTACACCAGGTAAAACTTTCAACACTAATGCCTTTATCAAAGCGAGAAGTGAATGGTAGGTTATACATTGAAGAAGTGGGAGTTGACCTTGAACCTTGCGTTCATGCCCATGGACACGATGTATAACTTATCATGGAAGCTGCTCGTAAAAATAGTTACCCCTTGTTATAAGTTCCTCATGTATCCGTGGTTCGATCATTTATGATCGAGGTTTTCGACCATGTTCTCCTTTTAAATACCATTTCTCGGACAAGTTGAAGTACTTGTCTTTTGCAGATCATTGCACCTGCCCAACCTTTACTTTGATCTACCTTCGAGTATTACCCCCTGGTATCTCGAGGATATCAACCCATTGCACTTCATCTTATGAATTTCTAATGAAGTAGTACCTTTCCCCCATCATAATCACTCCACGGGTTCTGGGTTGTCGAACCGAGAACACTGATTAGTGAATCGAATCACCCATGTGATTTAGTACTCCTAGTACTTTGTGGTTGAGAAGTTTAATACTCCATCACACCATTCCTAGCCTGATCAGCTATATCATACTGTGCTAAATTTTAACTGTGCTACCTGGTCCGTCTTCCCGTAGCAAAATTTGCGACGATAGTTAAGCTTACGTCGATTTTCCTCGTCATACCCTTTCACCTTAAACAACAAGCTTGAGTTCGAGTTTGTGTCGTAACTATGGTTACAATAACCTCTTGCTTCGTCATTCCTTTGACTTGATATCATCGCCGATTGATTACATCTTCATGAAATCTCTCGACAAATGTGTCGTGATCATCATCAACCTTATGAGCTCTTCCAGGATATCAACCGGATTCATGAAGAGAAATACCATCCTTGCCCTCGATGAGTTGTGTTATCATCGGCCACTTTATTGACTTCCGTTCAACACAAACTTGTTCATGTTTTGTGTTAAACCTTGAGATCCTTGCTATCCAACAATTGTTCTTCTTTACCTTGGATTATTATCATCTTTTATATCAAGGATGTTGTGAGGATTGCTCCACCTCTTAAGAATTCTTGATATAGCAGTACGTCTCGCCCTCTCCGTTCATTCCTTGGTCCCCATGTTATTTCTAACCGGAAAACCGACAAACGAACTATGATGTGCGACTCCCAAACTTCTAGCAACCCTATTGTTCTGAAGTTAATGGTCGATATTTCATTCTTAGACCATTGGTTATCGAACCACCATTCTAACATTGATCATGCTACTTAAGCCCATATTTTGGGTGCACCTTTCAACCAATGTTTAACTGTGTATGTTTTCCTCGAACATACATCATTATATCATTTGATCCGACAATTGTTATCTCCTTGTTCACATAATTGTGAAAATCCATCTTTTTGGAAATCTCAATGAATTTTTGCTGAGTCCATCAGCCACCTCCTCATCCCCTCCTTGGTGTAATGATGAACTATTGTTTCAGGAACCCGCTCTCATAGTTCATTTCCCGAGAATCTTGCAATGTCATTTCATCAAATTTGTGTTGCACCTTTTCTTCTCGGACATCCTGATTCTGAGGTATCATGACACCAACCGGATCCGAATCTCGGTCAGATATGATGGTTGGGACAACTTTCCAGGAGTTATGATGTTGTTCCTTTGATGACCCGGTAATATGATGTCATGCCTAGCACCCCCCAGCTGGAGGACCTATCATTATAATTTCTTTTGCAAGGATAACCATTCTCCTGGAGGAAACTGTAAAACTTATTTTATAAGTTGCTCCTGATGGATCATTTTGTATCCAAAGTCTGGCCCTTGATTGAAACACCATATCATTACTACCTCGAAGCATGACTATGATACCCCGCTCTTCAATAAGAACATTGGAGGCGCGATGCTAAAGGTTTCTTGGTCAGCTATCCAAACACCGTTGTATGGGTAACATCTTGATTAATCCTTGCCTCTTATCTGAATGGTTGGGTACTTGCTCTCCTACCCTGTATGCCATGTTCTGCTTGTACATGGGAAGGATATACTCCTAATAATTGTGTGTAATCACAATTTTCTTTTCCATTGTTATGTTTAATCTGATAATCGTGTTTTCCTTTCCATTCTTTTGTTTAATCTTTCCTGAATCTGACTTAACTAAGCAGAGATAATTCCCTGCTTAGGTAGGCACCTTGTTGTACCACTCTGTCTGTAAGATCCTTTTACTGTTGTTGATGACATTCCCGTAACCACTGATGGGTGATAACTTTGCCAATTGGTTTGCCTCGTTCAACAAGAAGGAAAATTGCTCTCTTCGTTCCCCGTCCTTGGTACCGACATTGTTGCCGGCATAGTTCACAAGCTATTCACTGACATGCCTCCCTGTCGCGGCTATGAAAGATGACATCACCCTTCCTACTTTCAACCCACATGGTGGGCCCATAACCCACAGGTCCACTGGATCGAAACCTGACTCTTCTTTACAAACCGGATTCTAATGTATCCTTTGCACCTGGCTTCGTATGTGATTCACGAGCTAAATGCTATACCATTATTCATCCTGGAATCAAACACCGTGTTATTCTCGTTGTTCAAACCCCCATTCCAGCTTCTGTCTAGTCATCGAATGATTGCCTACCCGTTTGAAACTTTGGTACCATCGTATATTGCACTCAACGAATTCACTGAAATACAACTCGTGGGGTACCTTGTGTATTTCCCATTCAGTTCATCGTCAGATGCCCAGCTTTGTGGAGATGCGTTCTTCCGGAGTTTTTCCCCTTGGTCGCATTCGTAGGACGATGGAGATCCCGAAGAAAGGATGACGGCTCCATCATGATGACCTGGAGCAGAGAAACGAAGACTTCAACGTAATGGATCCACCTCTTCGAGAAGAGCAACCAAAGACAAGAAGATTTGTTAGGATTTCCTAACTAGACCTTTTCCCCCTAGTCCCCCTCTTAAATCTCGGGACGAGATTTCTTGTAGTGGAGGAGAATTATGACGCCCGGATAATTAAGCTACAATAATTCTCTGCTAATGATGCCACATCACTTTGATCACGGTGGCTAATCTCGAGTTAGTTCGAAACCGATTCAAATTAAAATTCAAAATCAGGCAAACAATAAAAGTTTTCAAATATTAAAACAAAAATGTTCGGAGTGTGCCAATTAATGCTTAGGTATTTATGGTGAAGAAACCACGCTTTTACAGAAGGCCTAAATACTTTAAAATAAAGTAAAACAGAAAACAAATGAGATAAAAAAAGGAAAAACAAAAACAGAAAACTAAAAAAAAGAAAATGAGCCCCCCCACTGGGCCAACCAGCCCAGCCGGTCACCAGGCCGACTAGGCCGGCCCACCCCATCCCACCTTATCCCCACTACCCCGAAACCCTAACCCCCAGCGCACCCCCTCCCCAATGCACGATCCCCACCCCACTCTCTCGTCCCTCTCACCCCCCCGATCTGGATCAAGGCGCAACCCCGACCGCGCCCCACTGACGTCGTCGTTGCCGCCCGTGGATCCCGCGCCCCGCCGTCGAGCTTCGTCGCCGGATCCGCCGGCTCGCGTCCCCATCCTCCTCCCCAGCGGCCTCCACCTTGTCGTGCCGGACTGCCTCGACTCCGCCGCCCCTTCCCGTTCCCGGACGGATTCAACCGCGTCCACGTCGTCCCCGGCGCCAAGTCCGTCCTCCTCCGCGGCATCACCTCGCCGGCGCCGCCCCACCGCCTCTACCTCGCCGGCGCCGCCGCCATCGGATCGCCCGTCTTCCCGCCTCGGCCGCCCAGCCTGCGGGCGTCCTCCCGAAGCCTCCTCATCCTCTCCTCGCCGGACTGCTTCCCCTGCGTCGCCGTCGTCCCCGACCCCCACCACGAGCCCGCTGCCATCCCTACAGCTCCAATGTGAGCCGCCATCCGCTTCCCGCTTTCCTTGCTCGTTTTGGCCGTCCTAGCATCATTCGCCGCAAGGCCAAACTCCGACCGCTGCTCTGCCTACTGCGCCGCTGCTCCATTGCGCCGCGCCGTCCGACGCCCGCGTCTACGGCACCGGCAGCGCCCGCGCCGGCCGGCTGCATCGGCTCCCACTACTAGCACTCGCTCCCACATCGGCGCCCATTCGGGCTGGGCGCTAGCGCCCCTGCGCCCGCACGGCCGTAGCACGCCCGACCCGCTAGGCCCCCAGGGCCCTATGACAGAGGGGCCCCACGGCCAGAACGTTTTTAGAAGAAAATAAAAATAAAAACAAATTTAATTAATTAATTAATTAACTAAATTAATTAAGTTAATTAATCCTATTTATTTAATCTAATTAACCTATTAGTTTAATTAGACAGTAAATAGTTTAACCTAAACCCTAATCAACCTAGCAGTGTATGACAGGTGGGTCCCACTGGGCCCACACGTTAGTTTGACCAGTCAACACCTCTGTTGACTGCTGACGTCATGCTGACGTCATGATGATGTCAGCAAGCACTATTCTGGATAATGTTAGAATTAAATAGTTAAATAAATCCTAAAAATGATTTAAATCTTTTAAAATTAACATAAAATAAACAGTAGCTCAGATGAAAATACTTTCTACATGAAAGTTGCTCAGAACGACGAGACAAATCCGGATACGCAGCCCGTTCGTCCGCCACGCGTCCCTAGCATAGAGAACCTGCAACATTTCACCTCCGGTTCATCTATCCGAAAACACGAAACACCGGGGATACTTTCCCGGATGTTTCCCCCCTTCACCGGTATCACCTCATACCGCGTTAGAACACGTCTAGCTCTGCTTGTTGACCTGTTATGCACTTGCTTGCTATGTATTTACTGTTTCTCCCCCCTCTTCTCTCCGGTAGCCCCCGTGACGATGCTGATGCCCCTGTGGACGACTACGTCACCGACGACCCCTCCTTCTTGTCTGAGCAACCAGGCAAGCCCCCCCTTGATCACCAGATATCGCCTATTCTCCTCTATACTTCTTGCATTAGAGTAGTGTAGCATGTTACTGCTTTCCGATAATCCTATTCTGATGCATAGCCTGACATTGTTGCTACATCTGTTGATACCTTAACTGCAATCCTAAATACTTAGTATAGGATGCTAGTTTATCATCATTGGCCCTACATACTTGTCAGTCTGCCTTGCTATACTATTGGGCCGTGATCACTCGGGAGGTGATCAAGGGTATATACTATACTATACATACATACTTCAGATGGTGACTAAAGTCGGGTCCGCTCGAAGAGTCCCCGCAAGTGATTCACGGATTTGGGGGCTGAAAGGACCTTTGTCCCGACGGCCCTCTGTGTGGATCTTTGTGGCGGAGCGACAGGGCAGGTTGAGACCGCCTAGGAGAGAGGTGGGCCTGGCTCTGGTCGGCGTCCGCGGTTGCTTCATAATAACACGCTTAACGAGATATTGGTATTTGATCTGAGTCTGGCCATTTGGTCTATACGCACTAACCATCTACGCGGGAGTAGTTATGGGTATCCCGACGTCGTGGTATCAGCCGAAGCCTTCTTGACGTCAGCGACTAAGTGGCGCGCGCCGGATTGGACTGGAACGCCACTAGGCTAGGTCTGCTTTCGGCGCGTTACTTAGCGTCGTGAGTGTGCAAAGGGCGATGGGCCCAGACCCCTGCGCCATAGGAGTTAGACCGGCGTGCTGACCGCTCTGTTGTGCCTAGGTGGGGCTGCGACATGTTGATCTTCCGAGGCCGGGCATGACCCAGAAAAGTGTGTCCGGCCAAATGAGATCGAGCGTGTTGGGTTATGTGGTGCACCCCTGCAGGGAAGTTAATCTATTCGAATAGCTGTGTCCCTCGGTAAAAGGACGACCCGGAGTTGTACCTTGACCTTATGACAACTAGAACCGGATACTTAATAAAACACACCCTTCCAAGTGCCAGATACAACCCGGTGATCGCTCTCTAACAGGGCGACGAGGAGAGGATCGCCGGGTAGGATTATGCTATGCGATGCTACTGGAGATGCTAATTGGAGATGCTACTTGAAGATGCTACTTGGCGATGCTACTTGGAGGACTTCAAACTACTCTCTTCTACATGCTGCAAGACGGAGGCTGCCAGAAGCGTAGTCTTCGACAGGATTAGCTATCCCCCTCTTATTCTGGCATTCTGCAGTTGAGTCCACTAATATGGCCCGTTACACATATACCCATGCATATGTAGTGTAGCTCCTTGCTTGCGAGTACTTTGGATGAGTACTCACGGTTGCTTTCTTCCCCTTTTCCCCTTTCCTTCCTTTACGGTTGTCGCAACCAGATGTTGGAATCCAGAGCGACGCCACCGTCGATGGCGATTACTACTGGAGGTGCCTACTACTACGTGCGAGCTGCGGCGATTTACCGAGGAGTAGTTTAGGAGGATACCAGGCAGGAGGCCTGCGCCTCTTTCGATCTGTATCCCAGTTTGTGCTAGCCATCTTATGGCAACTTGTTTAAACTTATGTCTGTACTCAGATATTGTTGCTTCCGCTAACTCGTCTATGATCGAGCACTTGTATTCGAGCCCTCGAGGCCCTGGCTTGTATTATGATGCTTGTATGACTTATTTTACTTTTAGAGTCGTGTTGTGATATCTTCCCGTGAGTCCCTGATCTTGATCGTACACGTTTGCGTGCATGATTAGTGTACGATTAAATCGGGGGCGTCACAGGCGCCCCAGTATTTGGGTGTGCCATTATCTTCGGACACTTGATGTGTTGCCTTGCTTCCTGGGGCCTTCTTCTTTGGCCCGTAAATGGACCTGGCTGGGCCATCTGTCCTTCCAGGTTTATTAGTTGGTTTATGTGCGGCGCCGCTTTCAGAATTTGGCCTATCATCTGGCCGTCTATCCGACCAGGCAGCCTCTTTATTTTTTGACTGTGGGGGCTCTGTGGCCTGCTCGTCGAATTTTGGTAGCAGCTTGCGCTTCGGGTAGCTCTTTGATTAGTGGCCATTGCCGTACGTGGTTTTGAGCACTTTGCTCCACCTCATCCTGAGTGTGTCTTCCACTGCTTTGAGCTTCCGCTTTTCCTTCTTCAGGCTTCTTGCAGTGTTGACGAGTCTTTTCAGAAGGTTTTTACTCTCCGGCGGCGTGTCCGGCATAGGATCGTTTGGACTGTCGTTTTCGTCGGGCCTGGACTGATTATCTGACTCGTCCTGTTCGGACGGTTGCTTATCTGCATGTTCGTCGTCCACTTGTGTGCCCTGCTGTATTGCGGGGTCCTTAGGAGCGTTGTTGTTGTCTAGGCGGGACTTAGGGCGGCGTTTGCGCCGCCATTTAGGTTGTTTGGCGGCTGGGTTGTCTTTTGCCGCGGCCCGTTGGTCCTCGTTATCGCTCTCTTTTGGGGTATCCACCATATATACGTCATATGACGAGGTGGTTCTCCCGTGCCCTGTAGGCGCTGGTTCTTGTTCGTCTCCGGCGTCGTCGTCTATACCGTCGATGTCTTCGGAGTCATAGTCTAGCATGTCGGTTAGATCGTTGATAGTGGCTACAAAGTGGGTGGTGGGTGGGCGTTGAATTTCTTCGTCGTCCGTATCCCAACCATCCTGACCATAGTCCGGCCTGGGCTCTCCCGATAACGAGAGATGCTTTAGCGAATTTAAGATGTCGCCAAAGGGCGAGCATTGGAAGATGTCCGCGGCGGTGAATTCCATAACCGGCGCCCAATCCGATTCGATTGGTAGGGGCGTGGGAGGTTCGGAGTCTAGCAAGGAGTCCGGCACCTCGGAATCACGAGTTTCGCGAGGGACAAGATTAGTGTTCGGCTCCATCGCCGTGGAAGTTAAAGCCCCCGAGGCGGTGTCCACCCACCGATCCTCGATCTGGGTGATCGGCTCCGGACTAAGGGCCGAAGCGGATTCGTGTGCGGCCACCAAGGCACTGTTCGGCGGCAGAGCTAGATCATGCCCATCGTAATAGTGCGGCGCGCTTGGCTGTGGCTCGAGCCCGTCGAAGATCAAGTCTCCGCGGACGTCGGCCATGAAGTTTAGACTTCCGAATCTGACCTGATGGCCAGGGGCGTAGCTTTCGATCTGCTCCAGATGGCCAAGCGAATTAGCCCGCAGTGCGAAGCCGCCGAATACGAAGATCTGTCCGGGGAGAAAAGTCTCACCCAGGGCAGCGTTGTTGGTTGAAGATGCCATCGAGCCTATCGGTGACGACACAGAGGAACTCTCAATGAAAGCACCAATGTCGGTGTCAAAACCGGCGGATCTCGGGTAGGGGGTCCCGAACTGTGCGTCTAGGCGGATGGTAACAGGAGACGAGGGACACGATGTTTTACCCAGGTTCGGGCCCTCTCGATGGAGGTAAAACCCTATGTCCTGCTTGATTAATATTGATGATATGGGTAGTACAAGAGTGGATCTACCACGAGATCAAGGAGGCTAAACCCTAAAGCTAGCCTATGGTATGATTGTTGTAATGTATGTTGTGTCCTATGGACTAAAGCCCTCCGGTTTATATAGACACCGGAGGAGGCTAGGGTTACACAGAGTCGGTTACAATGGTAGGAGATCTACATATCCGCATCGCCAAGCTTGCCTTCCACGCCAAGGAAAGTCTCATCCGGACACGGGACGGAGTCTTCAATCTTGTATCTTCGTAGTCTTGGAGTCCGGCGGACGATGATAGTCCGGCTGTCCGGACACCCCTAGTCGAGACTCCTCGAGGGGTTGCGGCCTCCCCTAGTCCAATTCGGACTAGGCCAGAAGCGCGCGCCTGCCCTAGGCATCCCCTCTCTCTTTCCCGTATGGCCCAATAAGGCCCAATACTTCTCCCCGGCGAATTCCCGTAACTCTCCGGTACTCCGATAAATACCCGAATCACTCGGAACCTTTCCGAACTCCGAATATAGTCGTCCAATATATCGATCTTTATGTCTCGACCGTTTCGAGACTCCTCGTCATGTCTCCGATCTCATCCGGGACTCCGAACTCCTTCGGTACGTCAAAACTTATAAACTCATAATATAACTGTCATCGAAACCTTAAGCGTGCGGACCCTACGGGTTCGAGAACTATGTAGACATGACCTAGAACTATTCGTGGTCAATAACAAATAACGGAACCTGGATGTCCATATTGGCTCCTACATATTCTACGAAGATCTTTATCGGCCAAACCGCATAACAACATACGTTGTTCCCTTTGTCATCGGTATGTTACTTGCTCGAGATTCGATCGTCGGTATCCAATACCTAGTTCAATCTCGTTACCGGCAAGTCTCTTTACTCGTTACGTAATGCATCATTCCGTAACTAACTCATTAGCTACATTGCTTGCAAGGCTTATAGTGATGTGCATTACCGAGAGGGCCCAGAGATACCTCTCCGACAATCGGAGTGACAAAACATAATCTCGAAATACACCAACCCAACATGTACCTTCAGAGAAACCTGTAGAGCACCTTTATAATCACCCAGTTACGTTGTGACGTTTGGTAGCACACAAAGTGTTCCTCCGGTAAACGGGAGTTGCATAATCTCATAGTTGTAGGAACATTGTATAAGTCATGAAGAAAGCAATAGCAACATACTAAACGATCAAGTGCTAGGCTAACGGAATGGGTCAAGTCAATCACATCATTCTTCTAATGATGTGATCCCGTTAATCAAATGACAACTCATGTCTATTGTTAGGAAACTTAACCATCTTTGATTAACGAGCTGGTCAAGTAGAGGCATACTAGTGACACTATGTTTGTCTATGTATTCACACATGTATTATGTTTCTGGTTAATACAATTCTAGCATGAATAATAAACATTTATCATGATATAAGGAAATAAATAATAACTTTATTATTGCCTCTAGGGCATATTTCCTTCAGTCTCCAACTTGCACTAGAGTCAATAATCTAGTTCACATCGCCATGTGATTTGACACCAATATTCACATCTGTATGTGATTAATACCCATAGTTCACATCTTCATGTGATCAACACTCGAAGGGTTTACTAGAGTCAATAATCTAGCTCACATCGCTATGTGATTAACACCCAAAGAGTACAAAGGTATGATCATGTTTTGTTCGTGAGAGAAGTTTAGTCAACGGGTTTGTCATATTCAGAGCTGTATGTATTTTGCAAATATTCTATGTCCACAATGCTCTGCACGGAGCTACTCTAGCTAATTGCTCCCACTTTCAATATGTATCCAGATTGAGACTTAGAGTCATTTGGATTGGTGTAAAAACGTGCATCGTTGTAACTTTTTACGATGGGCTCTTTTATCACCTCCATAATCGAGAAACATCTCCTTAGCCCACTAAGGATAATTTTGACCAATGTCCAGTGATCTACTCCTAGATCACTATTGTACTCCCTTGCCAAAACAGGGCAGAGTATACAATAGGTCTGGTCCATAGCATAGCATACTTTCATAGAACCTATGACTGATGCATAGGGAATGACTTTCATTCTCTTTCTATTTTCTGTTGTGGTCGGGATTTGAGTCTTACTCAATTTCATACCTTTGCAACACAGGCAAGAACTCTTTCTTTGACTGTTCCATTTTAAACTACTTCAAAATCTTGTCAAGGTATGTACTCATTGAAAATCTTATCAAGCGTCTTGATCTATCTCAATAGATCTTGATGCTCAATATGTAAGTAGCTTTACTGAAGTCTTTCTTTTAAAGAACTTCTTTCAAACACTCCTTTATGCTTTGCAGAATAATTCTACATCATTTTCGATCAATAATATGTCATTCACATATACTTATCAGAAATGCTGTAGTGCTCCCACTCACTTTCTTGTAAATACAGCTTCACCGTAAGTGCAGATAAAACTATATGCTTTGATCAACTTATCAAAGCATATATTCCAACTCTGAGATGCTTGCACCAGTCCATAGATGGATCGCTGGAGCATGCACACTTTGTTAGCACCTTTAGGATTGACAAAACCTTCTGGTTGTATCATATACAACTCTTCTTTAATAAATCCATTAAGGAATGTAGTTTTGGCATCCATTTGCCAAATTTCATAAAATGTGGCAATTGCTAACATGATTCGGACAGACTTAAGCATCGCTACAGTTGAGAAAATCTCATTGTAGTCAACACCTTGAACTTGTCAAAAACCTTTTTGTGACAAGTCGAGCTTTGTAGATAGTAACACTACTATCATCGGGCAAGTCAACCAAAGTCCACACTTTGTTCTCATACATGGATCCTATCTCAGATTTCATGGCCTCCAGCCATTTTGCGGAACCTGGGCTCATCATCGCTTCCTCATAGTTTGTAGGTTTATCATGGTCTAGTAACATGACTTTCAGAACAGGATTACCGTACCACTCTAGTGCGGACCGTACTCTGGAAGACCTACGAGGTTCTGTAGTAACTTGATCAGAAGTTTCATGATCATCATCATTAGCTTCGTCACTAATTGGTGTAGGAATCACTGGAACTGATTTCAGCACTGAACTATTTTCCAATTCGGGAGAAGGTACAGTTACCTCATCAAGTTCTACTTTACTCCCACTCACTTCTTTCGAGAGAAACTCCTTCTCTACAAAGGATCCATTTTTAGCAATGAATATCTTGCCTTCGGATCTGTGATAGAAGGTGTACCCAACAATTTCCTTTGCGTATTCTATGAAAACGCACTTCTCCGATTTGGTTTGAGCTTATCAGGATGAAACTTTTTCACATAAGCATCGCAGCCCCAAACTTTAAGAAACGACAACTTGGGTTTCTTACTAAACCACAGTTCATATGGTGTCGTCTCAACGGTTTTAGATGGTGCCCTTTTAACGTGAATGCAGCTGTCTCCAATGCATAACCCCAAAACAATATTGGTAAATCAGTAAGAGACATCATAGATCGCACCATATCCAATAAAGTGCGGTTACGACGTTCGGACACACCATAACGTTGTGGTGTTCCAGGTGGCGTGAGCTGTGAAACTATTCCACATTGTTTTAGTTGAAGACCAAACTCGTAACTCAAATATTCGTCTCCGCGAGCAGATCGCAGAAACTTTATTTTCTTGTTACGATGATTTTTCCACTTCACTCTGAAATTCTTTGAACCTTTCAACTATTTCAGACTTATGTTTCATCAAGTAGATATACCCATATCTGCTCAAATCATCTTGTGAAGGTCAGAAAATAATGATACTTGCCACGAGCCTTCATATTCATTGGTCGCATACATCGGTATGTATTATTTCCAACAAGTCAAGAGCTTGTTCCATTGTTCGAAGAACGGAGTTTTAGTCATCTTGCCCAAAAGGCACGGTTCGCAAGCATCAAATGATTCATAACCAAGTGATTCCAAAATCCATCTTTATGGAGTTTCTTCATCGCTTTACAATCGATATGACCCAAACGGCAAAGCCACAAATAAGTTGCACTATCATTATTAACTTTGCATCTTTTGGCCTCAATATTATGAATATGTGTATCACTACAATCGAGATCCAACAAACTATTTTCATTGGGTGTATGACCATTGAAGGTTTTATTCATGTAAACAGAACAACAATTATTCTCTGATTTTAAATAAATAATCGTATTGCAATAAACACGATCAAATCATATTCATGCTCAACGCAAACGCCAAATAACATTTATTTAGGTTTAACACTAATCCCGAAAGTATAGGGAGTGTGCGATGATGATCATATCAATCTTGGAACTACTTCCAACACTCATCGTCACTTTCCCTTCAACTAGTCTCTGTTTATTCTGTAACTCCTGTTTCGAGTTACTAATCTTAGCAACCGAACAAGTATCAAATACTCAGGGGCTACTATAAACACTAGTAAGGCACACATCAATAATCTGTATATCAAATATACCCTTGTTCACTTTGCCATCCTTCTTATCCACCAAATATTCAGGGCATTTCCGCTTCCAGTGACCATTTTCTTTGCAGTGTAAGCACTCAGTTTCAGGCTTTGGTCCAGCTTTGGTCTTCTTCACGGGAGTGACAACTTGTTTGCCATTCTACTTGAAGTTTCCCTTTCTTTCCCTTTGCCCTTTTCTTGAAACTAGTGGTCTTGTCAATCATCAACACTTGATGCTCTTTCTTGATTTCTACCTTCGTCGATTTCAACATCACGAAGAGCTCGGGAATCGTTTTCGTCATCCCTTGCATACTATAGTTTATCACGAAGTTCTAGTAACTTAGTGATGGTGACTAGAGAATTCTATCAATCACTATATTATCTGGAAGATTAACTCCCAGTTGATTCAAGCGATTGAAGTACCCAGACAATCTGAGCACATGCTCACTAGTTGAGCGATTCTCCTCCATCTTTTAGATATAGAACTTGTTGGAGACATTATATCTCTCAACTCGGGTATTTGCTTGAAATATTAACTTCAACTCCTGGACATCTCATATGGTCCATGACGTTCAAAACGTCTTTGAAGTCCCGATTCTAAGCCGTTTAAGCATGGTGCACTAAACTATCAAGTAGTCATCATATTGAGCTAGCCAAACGTTCACAACGTCTGCATATGCTCCTGCAATAGGTCTGTCACCTAGCGGTGCATTAAGAACATAATTCTTTTGTGCGGCAATGAGGATAAACCTCAGATCACGGATCCAATCCGCATCATTGCTACTAACATCTTTCAACACAGTTTCTCTAGGAACATATCAAAATAAACATATGAAAGCAACAACGCAAGCTATTGATCTTGCAACATAATTTGCAAAATACTACCAGGACTAAGTTCATGATAAATTTAAGTTCAATTAATCATATTACTTAAGAACTCCCACTTAGACAGACATCTCTCTAGTCATCTAAGTGATCACGTGATCCAAATCAACTAAACCATAACCGATCATCACGTGAGATGGAGTAGTTTTCAATGGTGAACATCACTATGTTGATCATATCTACTATATGATTCACGCCGACCTTCGGTCTCCGTGTTCGAGGCCATATCTGCATATGCTAGGCTCGTCAAGTTTAACTGAGTATTCGCGTGTGCAAAACTGGCTTGCACCCGTTGTAGATGGACGTAGAGCTTATCACACCCGATCATCACGTGGTGTCTGGGCACGACGAACTTTGGCAACGGTGCATACTCAGGGAGAACACTTCTTGATAATTAGTGAGAGATCATCTTAAAATGCTACCGTCAATCAAAGCAAGATAAGATGCATAAAAGATAAACATCACATGCACTCAATATAAGTGATATGATATGGCCATCATCATCTTGTGCTTGTGATCTCCATCTCTGCAGCACCGTCATGATCACCATCGTCACCGGCGCGACACCTTGATCTCCATCGTAGCATCGTTGTCGTTTACGCCGTCTATTGCTTCTACGACTATCGCTACCGCTTAGTGATAAAGTAAAGCAATTACAGGGCGTTTGCATTTCATATAATAAAGCGACAACCATATGGCTCCTGCCAGTTGCCGATAACTTCGGTTACAAAACACGATCATCTCATACAATAAAATATAGCATCACGTCTTGACCATATCACATCACAACATGCCCTGCAAAAACAAGTTAGACGTCCTCTACTTTGTTGTTGCAAGTTTTACGTGGCTGCTACGGGCTTATCAAGAACCGTTCTTACCTACGCATCAAAAACCACAACGATAGTTCGTCAAGTTGGTGCCGTTTTAACCTTCGCAAGGACCGAGCGTAGCCACACTCGATTCAGCTAAAGTGAGAGAGACAGACACCTGCCAGCCACCTTTAAGCACGAGTGCTCGTAACGGTGAAACCAGTCTCGCGTAAGCGTACGCGTAATGTCGGTCCGGGCCGCTTCATCTCACAATACCGCCGAACCAAAGTATGACATGCTGGTAAGCAGTATGACTTGTATCGCCCACAACTCACTTGTGTTCTACTCGTGCATATGACATCTACTCATAAAACCAGGCTCGGATGCCACTGTTGGGGAACATAGTAATTTCAAAAAAATTCCTACGCACACGCAAGATCATGGTGTTGGCATAGCAACGAGAGGGGAGAGTGCTGTCTACGTACCCTCGTAGACCGTTAAGCGGAAGCGTTATGACAACGCGGTTGATGTAGTCGTACGTCTTCACGATCCGACCGATCCAAGCACCGAACGTACGGCACCTCCGTGTTCAGCACACGTTCAGCTCGATGACGTCCCCCGAGCTTTAATCCAGCAAAGCGTCGCGGACGAGTTCCGTCAGCACGACGGCGTGGTGACGATGATGATGTTCTACCGGCGCAGGGCTTCGCCTAAACTCCGTGATGATATGACCGAGGTGGAATATGGTGGAGGGGGGCACCGCACACGGCTAAGGAACGATCCGTAGATCAACTTGTGTGTCTATGGGGTGCCCCCTACCCCCGTATATAAAGGAGTGGAGGAGGGGAGGGCCGGCCCTCTTCTATGGCGCGCCCTAGGGGAGTCCTACTCCCACCGGGAGTAGGATTCCCCCTTTCCTAGTCCAGCTAGGAGTCCTTCCATGTATTAGGAGTAGGAGACAAGGAAGGTGAAGAGAGAAGGGAAGGAAGGAGGGGTTGCGACCCCTCCCCTTAGTCCAATTCGGACTAGGCCAGGGGGGCGCGCGGCCTGCCCTGGGCAGCCCCTCTCTCTTTCCCGTATGGCCCAATAAGGCCCAATACTTCTCCCCGGCGAATTCCCGTAACTCTCCGGTACTCCGATAAATACCCGAATCACTTGGAACCTTTCCGAACTCCGAATATAGTCGTCCAATATATCGATCTTTACGTCTCGACCATTTCGAGACTCCTCGTCATGTCCCCGATCTCATCCGGGACTCCGAACTCCTTCCGTACATCAAAACTCATAAACTCATAATATAACTGTCATCGAAACCTTAAGCATGCGGACCCTACGGGTTCGAGAACTATGTAGACATGACCTAGAACTATTCGTGGTCAATAACCAATAGCGGAACCTGGATGTCCATATTGGCTCCTACATATTCTACGAAGATCTTTATCGGTCAAACCGCATAACAACATACGTTGTTCCCTTTGTCATCGGTATGTTACTTGCCCGAGATTTGATCGTCGGTATCCAATACCTAGTTCAATCTCGTTACCGGCAAGTCTCTTTACTCGTTACGTAATGCATCATTTCGTAACTAACTCATTAGCGACATTGCTTGCAAGGCTTATAGTGATGTGCATTACCGAGAGGGCCCAGAGATACCTCTCCGACAATCGGGGTGACAAAACCTAATCTCGAAATACGCCAACCCAACATGTACCTTCGGAGACACCTGTAGAGCACCTTTATAATCACCCAGTTACGTTGTAACGTTTGGTAGCACACAAAGTGTTCCTCCGGTAAACGGAAGTTGCATAATCTCATAGTTGTAGGAACATTGTATAAGTCATGAAGAAAGCAATAGCAACATACTAAACGATAAAGTGCTAGGCTAACAGAATGGGTCAAGTCAATCACATCATTCTTCTAATGATGTTATCACGTTAATCAAATGACAACTCATGTCTATGGTTAGAAAACTTAACCATCTTTGATTAACGAGCTAGTCAAGTAGAGGCATACTGGTGACATTATGTTTGTCTATGTATTCACACATGTATTATGTTTCTGGTTAATACAATTCTAGCATGAATAATAAACATTTATCATGATATAAGGAAATAAATAATAACTTTATTATTGCCTCTAGGGCATATTTCCTTCAATTGTGAGACACATTTAACGGTTTTTCCATAAATGAATGTTACAGAGATTGGTTTGGGCGATTGGCTGATGGCATTAGTTGCTCTGCGGGTATCTAGATTTGGTGGCTGAGATGCAACTTGCTACATGCACTGGTCTGCGGTGAAGTGGACTTGTAGGAATTAATTTCAACATTTTGTTAACTCATGACATTTCTGTAAGATTTAGTCAACCAGCAAGAATATATTAACTAGTCCCATGATGTATCATTTGGGTGCTGAATTATTATCTCACAACTGAATGTTAGGCCTCCTTTGGTTTATAGGATAGGAATATTGTAGGAATAGGAACTTCATAGGAAGTGAGATGACATGCATCTCAATCCTATAAAGAAAGAGATGACATTTGATGCATAGGATAGGAACTTTTCTATTGAGTCTAGGCTAATGTTTTTTTTTTCCTTTGAAATGTGAAGGATTGGACCCTATCCTACATAGGAATAGGAATCCATTCCTACAAACCAAAGGACTCCATAGGAATTTTTCCTTTAAAAATCCTATCCTATGAAATTCCTACAAGATTCCTACAAACCAAAGGACGCCTTAAATTATTTTTCTTCCTTTGAGATGTGGCGCATCGGATGAATATTTATAAGGCTGCAATCAGTTTCATTTGAGTAAATTGAAACTTAACTAACAGGATCAACTAGTAGGCGAGCACAACATGTTCCAGAGGCAGTCGAGAGGCACATGATGAACATTGCAGCCTTCACTCCCCCAAGTTGTTCAGGATCATTAGCCAAACTTCAGTCTACACCTAGAAATTTACTAACCTACAGGTTGAACTTTCCTAACTCCTAAGCATCAAACAAATGTCATATGTACGCGGAATAACAAATCAGCATTTAACCCTCCTATATTTCTGTATATACAGCTGAAAATACAATTAAGTTTCCAACACACTCATGTGTTTCTAGACCAGCTTAGTCAGAATAAAGTCATAAATTGTTAAATTCACAAAGTATGAGGGGTTTCGGCAGATGGGGTTACCAGCTCCCTCCTGGCTACATGTTTTGGCAGTAAATTTTTGCATCCCCCAGACAGTTTTTTTCCGTTTTGGGTCCAAAAACATCTTTTGCACTATTAACAGGGATAACTTTATCGAAAAAGGCTTTTGCCCTGCTTTATATATAAAGCAAACCACCACAGGCACAAGGTTCAACACATCACACACACACACACACACACACAAGTTAGCACAACACAAAGTATGGAGTATGATAAGGTACTGCCGTGGGCACAACTCAACAAGCCCTTAAAATAAGAAAAGGCGGACGTGCCGCAAACGAGGAACCTAATCCGGCTCCGGTGGTGGTGGTGGAAGCGGTGGCGCCAAGCGAAGAGCCATCGAACGAAGGTCAACACTGATGATGTTGATGGCATCCCGGTCCTGAGGGCAGCTAAGCGGCCGCCAGAACTGCAAATAGCCACACATTTTGAACACCGCGTCAGTTGCACATTGTAGAGGGACACGCTGGATCACAAGCTTATTTCGAACCGTTCAAAGCGTCCAAGTAAGCACCCCAATGGCCAGCCACCTAATGTGGCGGCCCGTTTGGCGTAAGGTCTGAAGCTCGATGAAGAGGTCCGGGAAGTTGGTGTTGCACCAACGACCACCAACCACCAACCACCTCGTGGAAGCAACTCCACGAGACCTTGGCGGACACACAGGAAAAGAAGATGTGGTTCGAGTCTTCCGCCGTCCCACATAGAGGACAGATCCCATTGCCCAGGCCATGCCGCTTGAGTACCTCAACGCCGGAAGGGATGTGGCCCCGGATCCATTGCCATAGGAAGATCCTAATCTTCAAAGGGAGCCTGATCGACCATATCATCGCCAAGGGCGCATGTCCCGGTGAGGGGGCGATGGCCCGATATAAGGACTTCGTGGAGAAGCTGCCGGAAAATTCAAGGAGCCATGAGATGCGGTCGATCATTTGCTCGGTGTCAGGCTCGTGTAAGGCAATGGAATCAAGGATTCCGTGCCAGGAAATTATATCCGGCAGCCCAAATGGCCGCCGAAACGCGAGGCACCCTAAGTCAACAAGGGCCACCTCGATCCTAGGTTCCAGTGCAATGGAGAACAGATCCGGGAAACAGTCCGCGAAGGGAGTATGCCCAGCCCAGCGGTCGAACCAGAACAAGGTGGATGCAGCGGAGCCAATGGCAATAGAGGCCCCACTACGATGTACCGGGAGGAACCAGATGACGATTGCAAGAACTGAGATCCGCCAGACCGTTGACAGGAAGCCAACAGCTGGCCGCGAAGGTATTTATTCCGAATGATATGCAGCCAGAGACCGCCCTCGCCGTTCGCAATCCGCCATAGCCATCATATCATGAGGGCAATGTTCATGCGTTTGGAGGACACGATCCCGAGGTCGCCCTGCTCATGTGGTTTGCAGATCACGAGACCGCCCTGCTCACAGGGGTAACTTTCTAAGTTACCGCAATTACAGAGGCGCTTTAGAGTAGAAATTGAGCAGACTAATGTGCATACGATGGAATCTTCAGGCAGGAACACCGTCTACAAAATGAGCACAAGACAATGGAATCTTTCAGGCACCAACCCTATCTATGGTTGTATGAAGGCGTCCGCCACTAACTAACTGAGAAATCATGGATATGCTCTTCCAGGTTGTGCTCTGTAAAATTATATCTCCTGAAGTTAAACTGCGCATCTCGAGAAGCTCTATTTTGCACTTGTAGCAGTTTGTGTCAGACACTGTTGTAGAAGCTTGTCTTGTACAAATACATATCCTTCAAATTCAGTTGGATGTCCTCGATCATTAGCTGTATAATCTTCATGATCTCTGAAAACCTTGAAAATGGTGCATTATACACGAGTGAGTACATCCAGAATTTTGTACCGTTGCACCAAAAACAGACATTCAAGGATTTACAATATATACACGTTACCATAGAAGCGAAAGGGTCCTTGATGCCTAAGGCGGTCCGCATAACTCTAGTTAAGTCGGCACCAACTCACGGTCCTTTGTGTCAAGAAATGGGCCCTGAATTAGATTGAGAAAATCCTTTGGGACTTTTCTTTGGACCGGCAGAGTGATTGCTTTGGCTGTCCACTGCCATGTCAACTGGTTTAGAGTTTGTCGACCGCCCAGGCCTGGTTTAGAGTTTGTCGACCGGCCAGGCTTCGTGGATTGGGTAACCCAAACTTGGCTAAGACCGCGATTAGCCTTTGGTCCGGTGGTTGTGAAGGATGCGCACAAAACCATTGAGATTAGTCGTCAAATAAAGTAAACACAACGTAACAGTGCTTGGTATAATTGGCACCGCTGGATCTCAAGCTTTTCTGGAATTTTTCCTCTAACAAAATAGTTTGCAAGCATAATAGATATTTCTTCAGCATAATATCAAGCTTTTCTTGAGTTTCAGTACCAGAGATAGATATTTCATTAGGATTCCTTTCAGTTTCACTGTCTTCATTAATCCCTAGAGTTCTCAACTTCTCATGATAGGTTTGATGATTTTTATTGTCTTTTCTATTTGTTTTGTTCTTTCTAGAAGAACTAGGGACACTATAATTAACATTTTGTGTGTCCTACTCAATTCTTTTAGAGCCCCATTAGGACAAAGGATCTTGGGATCCATCCCTACTAACAATATAAGCTTCCCGTTTTCTAGCAGATTTTGACATCTCAAGTATATCATGGCACAATGTTTAAAGATACCTTTAACATCATTAGTAGTTTTCTTCAAGTTAACATGCAAATTTGTAATGATGCTAACATTTTCTTGTAATTGCGTTTGTATATTCATGTCGAAATGAGTTGTGTAACTAGGAAAATATCAATTTCTTCTAAACATTGACTACGAGACCGAAATAAATAGTACATCTAACGAACCAACCCTCGCGCGAGATCGGACAACCAGAATGCTTAAGGGTGTGAGAGGACTACGATTAAGCTAAGTTTTATTGTCCTAAATGTACCCAAAACAAGTCCATGCAGGCTAAAATAACGAGTGCATAGATTTTAGCTCTATTATAATTCAAAATCGATTGTCATATCGGCCACGGGAAACACACGACAACTCGCACCACCTATCTAGTACTCCCTCCGTTACTTTTTAGTTTGCATATAAGATTTAGCCAAAGTCAAACTTTGTAAAATTTGACTAGCTTTGTAGGAAAAAATATCAACATTCACACTATGAAATCAATAATATTAGATGCATGATGAAATTAATTTTCATAACATACAACTTTAGTATTGTAGATGTTAATATTTTTTTAAAAAGTTAGTCAAACTTTACAAAGTTTGACTTTGACCAAATCTTATATGCGGTTTAAAAAAACGGAGGGAGTATATGGTATAGAGAACACTATAGACAGGCTTCTAGAGATGCTCTTAGCATCACAAGGAGCGGTTGCCAGGGTCGCCCTTGCCGGACGTGGAGTGAGAGGCGAAGTCGATTGGGAATTATTTTGGAGAGTTTGAGAAATGCACTATGTTATGGACTAGTGCAGGTCTGTGAGCGCTGGTGGGTGAAGCTGGGACATGGGCCGTATTGGGCTAGTCCGGCCCGAGCCCAAGCCTCTCGTGCTCGGGCCACAACAAATTAGGCTAGTTCGACTTGGATGGCCTCCTGTGAGAGCCCAACCTTGACCCGCCCAAGTGTGAACATGGACATCCTATAGCACGCATAGGTTGCCGTGTGTTGCTCAAATACGCACACCGCGGCTCCGAGACACACCAGTGGGCCGCCCCATAAACGCCTTAGCTAGTGGTTTAGACTACGTACAACATATGTGATTTTTCGGCATTCATTTTTATCGGGTTTTCCAGAAGATTGCTATTAAACCTTCCTTTTTTTTTGAAAATGTTCAAGAATATAAAAAGTGTCAGTGATTTTTCAGGGTGGAAAAACACGAATTTGAAAATTCTCTGTGAAATTAAAAAATATTCGCAAATTTAAAAAATCTTATTGAATTTGAAAAATATTCATGAATTTTAAAACTATTCATGGAATCAAAAAATTCATTCATGAATTCAATATTTTTTTGCAAAATTTAAAATTATTCATGAATTTGAAAAATGTTAGTGAATTGAAAAATAATCAGGATTTGAAATGTTCATGGATTTTAAAAAATGTGAATTAGAAAAAGTTGCATTACAAAAAATGTATGCAAATTTGAAAAAAAAATCCCAAATGTTAAAAATAAAAAAGGAAAGAAATAGAAACTAGAAGAAAAGCGAAAGAAACTCACAGAGAAAAAGAACTAGAACCTTCCAGTGTGTTGCACTAGAAGATATGCTGCAGACATAATTTGAAGTAATTGATGGGGACTATTCGGTTGGTTTAATTCGTGAAAAACTTGTACACTTAATTCCAGCTATGGTAGATTTTTACACTAATTGTGTTGTAATATATTTTACACCCTCGATATTACATTTGTGAACAGAGGGAGCAGCAATATTAGTAGCTTTTCTATGATTTGAGTTACAGATTTTAACAACAACAAAAAATGAGTTACTTGGTAGTGGACATTTTTTATGTACTACTTGAGTCCGCCACACCTCAAATTATATCCGTCCTCCGCCACTGGCAGTAGCACAACATCCTCAAAGAAGCTGGGAGGTCGTCGCAGCACACCAAGGGCCATCGTAGCACAGCTCATAGCATCGCCACAACCATTTGAAGCAGTCGGGTGTCGCAAAGACCGACATTCAGTGTCGCAGCACTGCCTCGCAGCCCCACAGTGACGCCGTAGCACCCGGCCGACTCTGGCAACATCATCGTCTCGGCTTACAATGCACCTGTCCCTCGTACCCAGTAGCCACTCCGCTGCGCTGCTGGTCTTTGTGTGAGATGATTTGGGAAGCGTAGAACCCTTCGTCTGGGCCGCATTGTATATATCGAGAGCATGCCGTGGCTTACAAGGAAAGGATCGATCGAGAGGAGAGAGATCGATCCAGGTTCGGTACTGGAGGTTTTAACAGAAGAAGAGATAAGAGAGAATAAGATTACAGGAGTTTAAACTACTCTCCTATCTCTATACAATATATTCTAACATTCCCCCTCAATCTAAACCGAGTGACCTTTACCAAGGTTAAGATTGTTCTTGAATTCATTCAATCTCCTTGTAGTAAGAGGTTTTGTGAAGCCATCAGCGAGTTGATCACCAGTTGGAATAAACCGAATATCAAGTAGCTTGCGAGCTACTCTTTCTCTGACAAAGTGAAAATCAACTTCAATATGTTTAGTTCGTGCATGGAAAACAGGATTAGCTGAGAGGTAGGTTGCACCAATATTATCACACCATAACCTGGCAGCTTGTGGAGCCTTGATCCCAAGTTCATATAACAGAGTCTGTATCCACATTACCTCAGCTGTAGCATTAGCCAAAGCCTTATACTCAGCTTCTGTACTGGACCTAGAAACAGTGGCATGTTTTCTTGCACTCCATGACAAGATTAGTTCCCAGAAACACAGTAAAACCACCTGTGGACCTTCTGTCATCAGCACACCCTGCCCAGTCTGCATCAGAATAGGCAGTAACAAGCAAAGACATTGACTTGATAATCTGAAGTCCAAGACCTGTTGAGTATTTGAGATACCTTAAAATCCTTTTTACTGCAGTCCAGTGTGTTGTTCGAGGTGCATGCAAGTACTAACAAACTTTATTGACAGAGTAAGAAATATCAGGACGTGTAAGAGTCAAATACTGTAAAGCACCAACAACCCTTCTGTACTTTGTTGCATCATCTGCACCAAGTGCTTCTCCACTGTCAATTGTAAGTTTTTCTAAGGTTGAAATTGGTGTACTCACAGGTTTGCAATGTTCCAATCCTACTCTCTTGAGTATATCAGTGGTGTATTTTTCTTGTGTAAGAAGTATTGCATCATTTATCTGTTTAACTTCTATACCAAGAAAATAATGAAGATCACCCAAGTCTTTGAGAGCAAATTCCAACTTCAGATCCTTAAGCAAACAAGTGGTAGCATGCGCACTTGAACTAGCAAACATAAACAAGCACAAATATAGTGATCTTGTCTTTGTGATAAAAGAACAATGAAGTATCTGCCTTAGACGGTATAAACCCAAGTTGTTGTAATTGCATGTTTAACCTGGAATACCAAGCTCTTGGGGCCTGTTTCAAACCATATAAAGCCTTATCCAACTTATAGACATAATGTGATGCACTTTGATCCTCATATCCTGGTGGTTGCCGCATGAACAATTCTTGCTCAAGAACACCATGAAGAAACGCGTTCTGAACATCTAGCTGACGTAGACTCCAACCTCTGGAAACAGCAATGGACAGTACAAGTCGAATAGTAGCTGACTTAATAACAGGACTAAAAGTATCTTCATAATCAATACCAAACCTCTGTTTGAAACCTTTAGCCACTAGTCTAGCCTTGTACCTGTCTATGCTTCCATCAGATTTTCTCTTAATCTTATATACCCATTTACAGTCTATGATATTATGACCCTGCCTTGGTGGTACTAAATGCCATGTTTTATTTTTCATGAGTGCATCATATTCATGATCCATAGCCTTTTTCCAATCTTTATGTGCAAGAGCATCATGCAAACAGGTTGGTTCTCCAACATGACTGAGAAAAGCACGCTTGACGTTGTCATACCTGACCGTACCATCAGTATATTCCTTTTTCTTGATAATACCTGACTGTGATCTAGTGTGCCGGCGCGGAAGTGTTGATGACGTGGGCGCAGGCGCAGAAAATCCCGGTTCAGGAGCTGGCGTAGGGGATCCTGTGGCGGTCGGTGACGGAGAGTCAGGCGCAGAAGATCCTAGCCCCTGATCCGGCTCCTGATCCAAGACAGATATCTGCGCAGAGGCTACAGCGAATCCTGTCGCATCCGGCGCGTGATCCAAGCAGGATCTGGGTCGCACAGACGCGTCGCTGTTGTCAACCGGATCGAGGCGCGGGCGGCGCGGACTCCCGTCGATTGGCGCACCACGTGGCGACGCGGTTTCCACCGCGCGGGCGCAGGCGCGTGGGCTGGCGGGGTCCACCGGGCGCAGCCTGTCGGCCACATCCACCGCGGGAGAGCTGGGAGCCTCCAGATTGGCTGCATGAGAATCCGGCTCGGGGCGTGGGACGGACGCAGCCCTGACGCGCGGATCGGCGCTGGATCGCGCGCCGTCGCTGTCGCTGCTGTAGGGAGATCGTCCTCGTGTCCTGCGCTTTTGTCCTGGCCTGCACACATGAAATCACGTCCTGTGCTTGGACGAACATCATCAAAACCACCGTTCGGAGTGGAATTTTGCACATTGTCAGCCTTATATAATTCACCCCCATGATTTGAAAGGAGGGCTATCTCAGCACGAAGAAGAGCTCCGGCGTTGGGACGAAGTTTAGCAGACGGAAAAAGTGTTTCATCAAACACAACATCCCGGGAAATATAGATGCGTCCAGTAGCAACTTCTAGGCATTTATACCCTTTGTGAAGATTACTATAGCCAATAAAAACACATTGAGTAGAACGAAACTCAAGTTTATGACGATTGTACGGACGCAGGTTGGGATAGCAAGAACACCCGAATATTTTGAGAAAATTGTAGTCAGGTGTTTGATGATAGAGACGCTCTAATGGAGTGACATTGCCAATGACTTTGCTAGGAAGACGGTTTATAAGATATGTGGCAGTGATAAAAGCTTCGTCCCAATATTTGAGAGGCATAGATGAATGAGCAAGAAGGGATAAGCCAACTTCAACAATGTGACGGTGTTTCCATTCAGCGGAGCCGTTCTGTTGATGAGCATGAGGACAAGAAACGTGATGTTCAATGCCTATGCTATGGAAAAAAGAGTTGAGCTTTTCATACTCCCCTCCCCAGTCACTTTGGACTGTCAAAAATTTTCGATCAAAGTGTCATTCAACAAGTTTTTGAAACTCTTGAAACACAGTGAAAACCTCAGACTTATACTTAAGCAAATAAATCCATGTAAACTTGCTATAATCATCGATGAAACTGACATAGTATTTCTTTCTACCAAAGGAATCTCTTGCATGTCCCCATACATCACTGAAAATAAGTTCTAAAGGAGCATGTGATATACTATTCGACTTGGGATAGGGTAGTTGGTGACTCTTGGCATATTGACAAGCTTCACAAACAGACTCATTACTTGAACTATGTGACAACGAGAGGTTGCCTTTATTGACTACTTGTTTAACAATGATCGAAGATGGATGTCCTAATCTTTGATGCCACCTTGCCAAAGAGGGCTTGATGACAGAAAACACTTGACGACGCTTGCGACTAAAAGCTCCGGATGTGATGGGGTAGAGACCTCCAATGCATCTACCATGATGAAGGAGTTCCCTCGTTGCCCGATCCTTGATAAAAAAGTAACGAGGGTGAGTTTCAAAGAAGACATTATTGTCATGAGCTAAACGAGACATGGATGCAAGTTTTTTTATCAGCTTGAAGTACATGAAGAACATCTTTGAGGACTATATCACGTTTAAGTGTAGGGGAATTAATAAGGGCTTGACCAATGTGTTGAATATCCATACCTCCACCGCTTGCGGTGTGAATTTGATCGCCGCCATGGTACTGTTCACGAAGTGCAAGCTGTTCTAGCTCGCTTGTGACATGATCCGTGGCACCAGAGTCCACGTACCACACCCCGTCTCCTCCTTGTTCGCGCATGGCTGCTGCAACATGTTTGGCATCAGGAACAAAATTCTCGTTGTAGCGATGCCAACAGTCCATGACTTCATGGCCTGGCTTCTTGCAGAGTTGGCAGCGAGGACGTGCTCGGGAAGAAGGAGAAGGGCGACGGCTGTTGTTGTTGTGGAAGCCGCCACCCCCAGCCCTGTTGTTGTAGTTGCTGCCGCCGGTGTTGGTGTAGCCAACGTTGCCGTGGTTGGAGTAGTCGGCGTTGCTGCGGCCACGGCCGCCGCTGGGCTGCCCCTGGTGACCGGGCCCACGGTAGCGGCCACGAGAGACGGAGTTGGCGGAGGACTGCCGGATGTTGGCGCCGTGAAGAAGGCCGAGGCGGGCGTCGAAACTCAGGAGCTGACTATACAGCTCCTGTACGGTGATCGGTTCCACCCGAGCGGCGAGAGCAGAGGCCACAGGGTTGTAGTCCATGTCGAGGCCGGCGAGGATCTTGGACACGATCTCCGGATCGGAGAGCGCGGCGGCGATGCAGGCAACTTCATCGCTAAGACTTTTAATTTTTCCAAGATATTCTGCCATAGATATATTACCTTTTTGGAGATTCGTAAGCTCAATGCGCGTGTTGGTGGCTTGAGCTTGGCTTTGAGCAGCAAACATGGCGTGGATCGCACTCCATACTTCGTCCGGCGTCGAGAGGGTGGCGACCTGTGCGAGGATCTCGCGGGATAGGGATCCCATCAAGAATCCTTGGAGCTGCTGCTGCTGTGCATACCAGAGGGAGCGTGCAAAGTTGACGACCTGTTCGTCGTTGCCTTCCTTGGTGATGGTGAGCATGGCCGGTGGTGGCGGGCTCTGCGGGTTGAGGTGGTGTTCCATCTGGGCCCCCTTGATCTGGGGCAGCACAATTGCTTTCCAGAGAAGGAAATTTCCCCTCGTGAGCTTCTCTTGGGGTGGCGATCCGAGCAGGCAGGTGTTGGTGGAGGTGGAGGAGGAGGAGGCAAAGGCGGATGATGATGATGTGGTGAGCGTGCCCATGGTGCTGGCCGTCATGGCGGCGGTGGTGGTGGACATGCTGCTCGGTCGCTGCGGTAGCTAGATGCGATCTATTCCTGATCTATGAGAAAGAGGCTCTGTTACCATGTGAGATGATTTGGGAAGCGTAGAACCCTTCGTCTGGGTCGCATTGTATATATCGAGAGCATGCCGTGGCTTACAAGGAAAGGATCGATCGAGAGGAGAGAGATCGATCCAGGTTCGGTACAGGAGGTTTTAACAGAAGAAGAGATAAGAGAGAATAAGATTACAGGAGTTTAAACTACTCTGCTATCTCTATACAATATATTCTAACACTTTGAAGCAGCTCATGCCGCTACAATGGTGGCTGTCATCTTCACTTCCAAAGCTGCACATTGCTACATGTCTTTGCAGGTCGGACATCCATGCTTCAAGGGCCTCGTCCATTGCTGATGCAAGGACATTTCTGCCAACGGGCTGACGATGCTGAGGGTGTTGTGTTGCAGCAGGCAACGCCAAGGGGGCTGCTGCATTGCTGGCATGAGATGCATGGCTGCGAAGCAGCGTCGGCTCTTTCGACGAGCGGAGTTACGTATAGGCTACTACCAACGCGCTAGCTACTCCCAACGCCACCTGAGGTGTGAACACATTTTCTAGCTACTACAAACGCGTGTCTGCAAGGAAAAACGTTTCGAGGTCTTAATCCAACGATCAAAAGGAGCCCAATCGAGCGGTGGGCGAGGCGGCTTACTTTTCCTTGGCATCAGCCGGGTGATTTGTAGCAGGCGCCCTAAAATCACGCCGCCGCCCCTCTTCCCGTCTCTGCCTCCGCGACCCGCCGAACGCCGACCCGAGGACTGCGAGGGCGCCGTACCGTAGCAGCGCACGACCCAGACATCCGGCAATAGTGCTCGCCTCGCCCAGCCCAATCATCATCAACAACCATGGCGGCGGCTGAATCCGGCAGCCATGGCCGCAAACAGCACACGCCGGCAGGCGGCACACTTCACGCCTCCACGGCTCTTCCGCTATTGAGCTGGCGAGTAGCACCGACCAACATCATTGCATCAACATACGGTACTCAGCAGGCAGCAGCACCGTGAGTACTTCAACTTCTCTGAATATCTGATTTTATCCAATTATAAAGAATGGAGAGAAGTTCGATCAGTGTGAATTATCATTTACTTTTCAAGTGTGAAAATTTGTTGGTTTGTAGGTTCCAAACATAAAGAACAAGTCTGGTGATTGAAACATCTGTACACCCATTCCTTGCTCACGAAAGAAAGATCTTAGAGCTAAACTGTAATTGTTTCCATGTTCTTTCAATGTAACTAAATTATTAGATGCTCCCACTTATTAATAACAATTTGTAGCTTCGTTGTCATCATTGTGAATCTCCGTGTCTTATATTTGTATCTTCTGTAGATGTTATGTCAAGGAATCACCATGGCGAGATCCCCTTTTCTGCTAACCAGGAACTTGAGAATTGTTTCGATGCTGAAAACTATGAAGTGAGAACACTCTGAAGTTTGATGTGCACTTGATGCTGGATCATTGTACTTCCCCTTTTGAGTTCGAATCTGATTCTGCTAACTCTGATGTAGCGCCAGCATGTAGAAGCTACAATATCTATGCTGATGTTCGTAAATTTCCATCTTGGTTTATCTCCTGTGTAAGTTCCTGAAAATTAGTAGAGGGTGCAGTGCGCTGGCTCATGGTGTTGCTGCCGAGGCGCATCAGATTAGTACTCCCTCGGTCCCAAAATACTTGTCATCAAAATGGATAAAAAAAGATGTATCTAGAACTAATATATGTCTAGAAACATCCCCTTTTATTCATTTTGATGACAAGTATTTCGGACGGAGGGAGATTAGTAATCTATGGATGAGGCATGTCCCTCCATTGTTGAGTTGGCTTGTAATGACTCTGTAAATCTGATTCCATATGAGCATTTAAAAAAAAAGGAAACTGGTTTGTGCCCACTTCTGTTGATGAAACGTTTCTGTTGGACGGCTTGTGTCTGAAACTCTGAACCACCACTATCTGCCACTATTTTTAAGGAAAAAGAGTCAACGACAGTAATGAAATATAAAAAATAAATTTCGGTAGTAGATATCTGTTAATTACTTATGTATCGCAACCTTGTTTGCCTTTCGAAGACCCTAGTTGACTAAATACTGAATCGTGCTTCTCATAGTTTGAACTGGCCTCGACTTCCTTAAGTGTAATGTTGGTTCAAATTTACCCCATCAAAAAAGTATACATCATATAATAAGTAGGTAAATGAACATTCCATGGCCATTAACAAAATTAGAAATGTATATTTTGTCGATTAGAACAGTCACCTGTCATGTATGTGTTCTTATTAGCTACTAAAATTCTCTGTTCTGGTGCTGGTCGTGTATTGGTAGAGCTTGCACTGCACTCACGCCTTGTTCTTTTATACTCACGATTCCTACGCAAATAGGCTTCCCTCTGATATGGAGTCATTTGCAGATATCTATCCCGGTCGCGGTAACGCTTACGCTGGGTAGAATTCATTTGCATAGCACTTTTGGTTTCAGCTAAAGGACCATTCTGCTCTCCAATGACAGCTACTATTTACCCACCAAACAAAACAAACAAAAGACACATAGTACTATGTCAAGGGAAAAGATCGATAAGGATAATAATTAGATATCGGGATAATAAAAAACATACATTGGTTTCCTTTTGGTGAAGTCGTCAGATGAACATTTGTAATATATCTGAAAGGAAATCAGCCTTTCATCTTGTAGATTTTACTGGATGGCTCGCGGTTATGGCTTTGAATATTGAATTTTATAAGCTAGTTGTTTTCAACCACAACCTACAGTATTACAATTGGACCATTTTTTAGGCTGCCAAATCTGAATACGTAAAGCACATACAAATCTGCAAATAGATATGAGACATGAATAGAATGAACACGTGCCTTACTTTTAGATAGCAGTGCCTACAGTATAACCATTGGACCATTTTTTAGGCTGCCAAATCTTAATAAGTAAAGAATATACAAATTTGCAAATAGATATGAGACATGAACAAAATGAACACGTGGTTTACTTTCAGATAGCACTGCCTTTATTTATAGTCTACCAACAATACTCCCTCCATCCGGAAATACTTGTCCTAATCCATTTTATTCATTTTTAGGACGAGTATTTTCGGACGGAGGGAGTAGCAAGTTTGTAGAAAAAATTAGCAAGCTACATCCACACAAGTAGACCTGTATTTCAATCATCGTTAGCAAGAAGAATCACTTGCGTAACATTCTAATGCAAAAGAATCATGATTTTTTTTCAAAAGGAACAGATTAGGATGGTCCATGCAGAGAAGGAATAGCTTACTTGTGGTGAGTGGCACTATGGTCAGCTGGCCGCTGTAGAAGCATCTCCAGCTCACAAGAGCCTGGACTCACCAGGCGTGAGAAAATTTGAAGCACCTCAAAGCTTGCAAGGAGACCGGGGGTGGAGCTGCAATCTGGGATCTGGAGGTGATCCGACGGTGCTGGGGTGTGGACGGAGGGGATGGATAGACGGAGGTGGTGGTGTGTGACGCACGGGCTAGAAAATTGCGTACAGAGCATCCAAGGGAAGCTTCAGCCGATCAGCATGAGATAAAATGGGTGAGGTTCGGCGGGTAAAAGAGGGGAGAAGGTAGACTCAAATTTTCAAAAAAAAACGTGTGCTATAGTAGTTGAGATTTCACAGATGGCCGGATGTGACATGGTTTTGGTCTGATAATTCTTGGTTGGTGTAAATTAGTGTAATCTTGGTTGGTGTTGTGATTGTCGTAGTTAAAATTTGAACTGAAGCATCACAGAATGCAATTGAAGCTGATAAAATTTGATGACAGACTCCACAAATCCAAGATTGCGAAACTAAACTGAAAAAAACTCATTACAAAATCAAATTGAATATGTAGATATCAGTCACAGATGTGTTGCAAATTTTGAAAGCTCAAGCATCACACAACTCAACTGAAACTAATAAAATTTGCCGACATGATCTAAGTCTGTTCACACAATCAACGGAATTGAAACAAATGCAAGATTACTAAAAGCTAATGAAAAAAATCCAATCCAAGCCTCATGCTAGTAGAAGCTATTTATCGTATCTACTCGCTGTAGAAGCTACTTGTGTTCTTCTTGCCGTCTTTGTTGGTCTTCTTGTTACTCCGCCTGCGCCGGTCGGCCTCCTCCACCCGCCGAATGGCGCGCTCCAGCGTGTCCACCCGCTCCGCCAGGGCCCCGATGACGGCGCACTGCTGCGCGCTACGCTCGCACAACGCCGCCACCATCTCCATTAGTTTCTTCGCGTCCAGCCCATCGGTGGTCATCATCATCTTCTCCTCCTCCTGTTCCTGTTCCTGCTGCTGCTGCTGCGCCTTGGGCGGTGTAGGGTCCACCTCGCCGGTGGACACATTGCTGTCCCCCGTTGCCACCATCTCCCACTCGCCCTCCGCCTCCGAGGCCTTATCCACTTCCACCACCAGCTCGGTCTTGGTTTGGCCGGCCTCGTCGTCATCGACGGAACTCGTCGCGTCAACTTCCATCGCGGCCGTGTCGGTTGTCTCGGCAGCCAGAGAATCCGCCGTAGTGTTGTCCTCAACCGGCAGCTCCGGCTCCATCCTGCTCTCTGCTTCTTCCTCTGCATCCTGAACTTCCGGCGCATCGATGGTCACCACCGCGGGCGCGGCCTCAAGTGCGTCGACAGCATCCTAGAGCGCGAGCACCTGCCTGGCGACCCGCCTGCGGTACTCCCGGGCGCCGCGGACACCATCGAGTCGTAGCAGCAGCCGCATGAGCTCCTCCACGAGGCCGATCCGCGCACGGGCATCCACGCGGAGCGCCTCCGCCTCGGCGGCCACCCTCGCGGCCACGGCCTGCGCCAGTCGCTCCACTGCGCGCACCTCCCGCACCATCCGACGAGCGAGCAGCCCGCGCGCCGCCGCCTGCACCCTCACCGCGGCCTCCTCCGCCGATGGCGCCGGCTTCCTCGGCACAGCCGGCGGCGAGTCAGAGTCCGGCCCGGTGACCTCAATCTCAAAACAATCCGGACAGCTCGTCGGGGACTCCCTGCTGGGCCTTGGACGCGTCATTGTCCGCTTGGCCGGCTCGGTGGCACCAAATAAGCCGTCGTCACGCCGCGCCGGGGCCCTCCGGCGGGCGGGACGGAGCCGCTCCGTCACCAACGGCTCGGCGTCCTGGAAAAAGACGTCGGCAGCGGTGGGGCGGCGGTAATACGAATCGTAACCGTAGCCGTAGGGAGAATCAGTGTAGTAGTACTCGTACGGGTCATAGCCGAAGAACGCCATTGGATTTGTGGTCGACGTTGGGAAGAAGTCGAAGTCGATCGCCTGGAGTCAAAAAGATAGATGGGTCTTGTGGTTTGTTGGCTCGAGATGTTTTTGGAGAGAGGATATGGAGGAGATCGTATTTATTAGAGGGTATAGATGGTTCTAGAGGCACACGAATATTCTGGAATCCTGCGAAGGGGGCGTCACCTGTTTTCTGGACGCGTGTGGAAGGTGGGGAGGGCTTATGGCCGGCCCACTACCGTGATTCTTCAAGCCCATCCGCACCCTCTCGTTAAACGATAATATTAAAAAACAATCGGGGCCTTGGGCGACGTTGAGAATCACTAGCTAAACCTCTAGCTAGGGTTTATCCTCTTAGATCTTTTTTTCTCTCTAGCTAGGGTTTATCCTCCTCTCGCCGCCTTCGGCGACGTTGAGAATCTACCATCTTTCCCCTCGATCTGAACTGAGATTGAAGCCGGGGCTCCCAACCTGGCTTTGGGATCAGCTCTTGGCGGGGTTTAGGATCTACGGGTCGCCTTAGACACCGGAGATCGATCTGCCCTTGAGGCTGGCATGGCGAGCGGCGGAAGTTCGTCGGGATCAGGCCACAAGGGGAAGGGCAACTTGGAAGAATTGATGAAGGAATTGGCTCTGAAGGAGGACGACCTCGATGACGTGATCTTTGAGGATGAGGACGAGCCGGCGGAGGAGGCACCGTGCTGGATGATTTTGGCCCGAGTCCATATGGATAAGGGTTTCAGCTCGTCTTGGTTTTTGGAACATGAAAACTGCATGGGATCTAGCTCGCCGCTTAAGATCAAAACTGTTGGAAATATGCCCTAGAGGCAATAATAAAAGTATTATTATATTTCATTGTTCATGATAATTGTCTTATTATTCATGCTATAACTGTATTATCCGGAAATCGTAATACACGTGTGAATACATAGACCACAATATGTCCCTAGTGAGCATCTAGTTGACTAGCTCGTTGTGATCAACAGATAGTCATGGTTTCCTGACTATGGACATTGGATGTCGTTGATAACGGGATCACATCATTAGGAGAATGATGTGATGGACAAGACCCAATCCTAAGCATAGCACAAAGATCGTGTAGTTCGTTTGCTAGAGCTTTGCCAATGTCAAGTATCTCTTCCTTCGACCATGAGATCGTGTAACTCCCGGATACCGTAGGAGTGCCTTGGGTGTGTCAAACGTCACAATGTAACTGGGTGACTATAAAGGTGCATTATAGGTATCTCCGAAAGTATCTGTTGGGTTGACACGGATCGAGATCGGGATTTGTCACTCCATATGACGGAGAGGTATCTCGGGCCCACTCGGTAATGCATCATCATAATGAGCTCAAAGTGACCAAGGTGTTGGCCACGGGATCATGCATTACGGTACGAGTAAAGTGACTTGCCGGTAACGAGACTGAACAAGGTATTGGGATATCGACGATCGAGTCTCGGGCAAGTAACGTACCGATTAACAAAGGGAATTGTATACAGGGTTTTTGATCGAATCCTCGACATCGTGGTTCAACCGATGAAATCATCGAGGAGCATGTGTGAGCCAACATGGGTATCCAGATCCTGCTGTCGGTTATTGCCCGAGAGTCGTCTCGGTCATGTCTGCGTGTCTCCCGAACCCGTAGGGTCTACACACTTAAGGTTCGGTGACGCTAGGGTTATTAGGAAGACTAGTATGTGACTACCGAATGTTGTTCGGAGTCCTGGATGAGATCCCGGACGTCACGAGGAGTTCCGGAATGGTCCGGAGGTGAAGTTTTATATATGCGGTTGTCGACGGACACCGGAAAGTTTCGGGGTCTATCGGTAATGTACCGGACCACCGGAGGGGTTCCGGGTCCACCGGAGGGGCCACCCCTACCGGAGGGCCACATGGGCATAAGGGAGGGAGCCAGCCCTGGAGGTCAGGGCGCGCCCCCCACCTTGGGCCCATGCGCCTAGGGTTGGGGGAAACCCCGAGGCGCCCCTTGCTTGGGGGCAAGCCTCCTCCTGCCGCCGCCCCCTCTAGATCCCATCTAGAGGGGCCGGCCCCCCTTGCCCCTTCCCCTATAAATAGAGGGGTGGGGGGAGGGCTGCTGCACCCCATCTCTAAGGCGCAGCCCTTCCCCTCCCCAACACCTCTCCTCCTCCGTAAGCGCTTGGCGAAGCCCCAGCCGAGAGCTCCTGCACCAACACCACCACGCCGTCGTGGCTGCCGTTGGAGCGAAGCTTCCTCAACCTCTCCTTCCCCCTTGCTGGATCAAGAAGGAGGAGACGTCTCCCGTCCCGTACGTGTGTTGAACGCGGAGGTGCTGTCCGTTCAGCACTTAGACATCGGTGATCTGAATCACGTCGAGTACGACTCCATCATCACCTTGCAAGCTTCCGCACGCGATCTACAAGTGGTATGTAGATGCAAACTCTCTTCCATGACTCGTTGCTTAGATGAACTCATAGATGGATCTTGGTGAAACCGTAGGAAAATTTTTAATTTTCTGCAACGTTCCCCAAGAAAAACCCTCGAGGAGAATCTTTTCCAGATGCAATTTGACTGTCTAGGTGACTGGGAGCGGGTCACACAAGGAGGGCCATGGCACTTTAGGGGCAATCTCGTGGTCATCGCCCCGTACGATGGATACTCCAAGCCGTCCTCGATTGAGCTATTCACGATTGAAATTTGGGCTCGGATCATTGAGCCCCCAATAGCGTTCCATGGCAAGGTTAAAGACCGCCTCAAGATCGGCGAGTTCGTGGACTCGAGCCGTCTTCTTTTGATTCAAGGAATTTCTACCGAGTCAGGGTCCGACTTGATGTACGTAACCCTCTGAAAAAAGCTATATCTCTGATCCGGGGAGGTGAACGACAGATCTTTGCTGTCAAATATGAACGCTTACCTGATTGGTGCCAGGTTTGCGGTATGATGGGACACGAATTTAAGGAGCATGGGGACAGGGTTCATCCTCCCTCTGCCCTGGTTTTCAAAACCTTCGTCTGCGCCGGCGGCAACAGCTTGGGGACTCGGCAGAAGCGAAATCGAGAGCAAGAAACTATGACCGCCTTCGATTACGAGGCTGAACATGGCGAGAATATCATGCAGGAAAAGGAGGAGGTGGATATGGACGTGGTAGCGCCAACCGCAAAAGAACTTCGATCAAGTCACGGGCTCACCACAAGCCAAGACCACTACGGGCATGGAGCTTGCCCTGGCTACTAAACCCAGCGGGGCGGTGGTGCCTCTCAGCCCCCCGCCGAAACAGGATCCAAAAAGGACTAGGCTGACAGCCCAGAGTGAGAAGACAGGCAGCGGTGGTGTGAAGAAGAACCCTCATGTAGGGAAGAACTCGGACGCAAGAATGGCGGCCTCCCCGGTGGAGGACCGCCGGACGCAATGAGTGTGTTTTGCTGGAATTGTCGGGGGATTGGCAGCGACCCCACAATTCAAGAACTGCGAGAATTCGCAAATAAGTTTGCCCCGAGAGTACTTTGTATAGTAGAAACCCAGCTAATTGGGGAGAGAGTTGAAAATATAAAAAGTACTCTGGGTTTTGATAGTTCTTTTGCTGTGGATGCCTCCGGTAGAAGTGGAGGTTTAGCTATATTCGGAATAATGAAATAAACATTGAGGTTTTGGGCTACTCAAGGTATCATATCGATGGTAGAGTTACTGGCCTGGGGGACCAGCCGTGAAGACTTTCTTGTTTCTACGGGGAAGCACAAACCCATCTACGTCATCACACCTGGGAAACAATGAAGAACTTATCCACCCTCCAAGATTTGCCTTGGATGTGCATAGGGGACTTTAACGAGGTCCTGAAGCATGATGAGCACGATGGCATTGGCTCGAGGAGTCGTGCACAAATCCAGGCTTCGAGATGCTTTGTTGATGTATGCGGTTTGGTCGATCTGGGCTTCAAAGGAACAAGATGGACATATGAGAAGGAGTAACCGCAGCTCTTATACCCACGCCGATTAGATAGAGCATTGGGCTCGGTAGAGTGGTGCGGGCTGTTTCCATCTGCTGCTGTTGAACATATCACGGCTGCTACGTCGACCATTCAGCGCTTACGCTACACTTAGAACAACCAAGCGGGGAGGAAAGAAAGCAAAACAATTTCGCTATGAGGTAATGTGGGATACCCATCCCGACCTCAAAGCTGCGATTCAGCAGGTGGGATTTGAACAGCCACAATCCGCGGGTGAGTGAAGTGCGCGTGAATCTCGAGGCGCTGGCACGCAACTTGGGTACATGGTCTCGATCCACTTTTGGAAGTGTTAAGGGTGAGATTCGCTACCTGAAAAAGGAACTGGGTCATTTGCGCAATGACAGATGCGGAGGGCCCGTCGCATGCGGAAGTGAAGATTAATGATCGCTTGATCGAGCTTTATCTGAGGGAAGAATTAATGTGGAGACAACGATCTCGGGTGGAGTGGCTATCGGCTGGAGACCGAAACTCACGTTTTTTTCCATATGAGAGCTTCGATGCGCAGGAGGAAGAATCTGATTAAGGCGCTGGAACGTCCAAGTGGGCAAGTAACTAATGACCCAACGGAAATGCAGCAAATGGCACTTGATTTTTATAAACAACTCTACACCTCGGAAGGAGTTCAAGGGGTAGACGAGGTTCTCCAAAGCATGTACCGTGAAAGTTACTCGTGCAATGAACGAAATTCTGTTGGCCCCTCACGGCTAAGGAGGTCAAGTCTGCGTTGTTCCAAATGTTCCCAACAAAAGCTCCAGTTCCTGACGGTTTCCCCACTCACTTCTTTCAGAAACACTGGGATGTATGTGGAGATGCGGTAACTAAGGCAGTGCTAGCTATTGTGAAGGGGGAGGAAAGCCCCGCCTCCGTAAATGACACATTGTTGGTACTAATTCAAGGTTTCTAATCCAACGTTACTAACTCAATTCCGTCCTATAAGCTTATGTAACGTGTTTTATAAGATAGCCTCAAGGTGCCGCAAACCGTCTAAAGCTGATCCTCCGGAGATTATATCAGATGAGCAGTCGGCATTTGTACCTGGTAGGCTGATTACCGACAACATAATCTTGGCGTATGAATGTTTGCATTTTATGAAGCGAAAGAGATCAAAGAACAATGTGTTTGCGGCACTTAAACTTGACATGATGAGGGCTTATGACCGCGTGGAGTGGTCTTATTTGAGGTCAATCATGGAGCGAGAAACTGGGTTTTGCTACACCTTGGGTGAATGTAGTGATGGATATGGTGAGCTCAGTATCTTTTTCTCTCATGTTTAATGGTGTGAAGTTAGAAGAGTTTAAACCCACAAGGGGTATTCGACAGGGAGATCCAATCTCTCCTTACCTTTTCTTGATAGCAGCGGAGGGCCTTTCGTGCCTATTAAATTCTCAGAATGAATCATCCCAGCTCAGCGGCATTAAGGTGGCACCGTCGGCACCGGCGGTGAATCATCTTCTATTCGCGGATGATAGCCTGCTGTTTTTCAGGGCAAGTGTTAATGGAGCAGAGGAAGTTTCAAACCTATTGAATACTTATTGCATGGCATCGGGACAGCGAATAAATAAAGAGAAATCATCAGCAAGGGCTGTCCTGAGATAGTACAGATGCTGTCAAGGGTTTTCTGCAGGTTCATAATGAGTCTTTGAGCGACAGATATTTGGGTATGCCATCTGATGTTGGTCACTCCAAGAAAGGGACGTTCAAATATTTGAGTGACAGGGTTTGGGACAAGGTTAAGGGTTGGATGAGCAAGTGCCTTTCAGCTGGCGGTAAAGATGTTTTCATAAAGTCAGTAGCCCAAGCCATCCCGGTGTACTCTATGTCATGTTTTAAACTCCCTAGGGGTTTGTGTGATCACATCAAGTCTATTATCAGGAAATTCTGGTGGGGGTGCAAGCAAGGTGAGCGAAAGCCGGCTTGGGTATCTTGGGACGTGATGACTCGGCCAAAAAATTTGGGAAGCCTTGGCTTTAGGGATCTCGAGATTTTTAATTTGGCTCTGCTTGCTAGACAAGCATGGAGGCTCCTCTAGGAACCAACAAGCCTGAGTGCAAGATTACTGAAAGCTGTTTACTATCCGGATAAGTCTATTCTTAATGCGGAGCTGGGCGCTAGACCCTCCCAAATTTGGCGTGCTATCTTGGAGGGGAGAGATTTGCTACAGCAAGGCATTATACGGCGGATTGGTAATGGGCAAATGACAGATATTTGGGCTGACAATTGGATACCAAAGGAGATGACACCACGGCCGATCACGTCGCTAGTGGCAAACCCTCCAAGGTACGTATCGGAGCTCCTAATCCCAGCGACAACGTCATGGAATGAGGCCCTGATCCGTAAAGTTTTTCTGCCTATTGATGCCAATGCTATATTGAAAATCCCGGTCTGCACTCGCAACATACCAGACTTCTGGGCTTGGTATCCAGAGAAGAAAGGAATCTTCACTGTTAGTTCAGCTTATAAATTCCTCCAAAAAACTAAGCTACAGAGGGAAGAGTGGCTCGAAGGAAGGAGTGGATCCTCTAACGTTGAACAGGAGGAAAAATCATGGTGTTCGTTATGGAAGCTAAAAGTGCCGTCGAAGGTCAGGATATTTCTCTAGAGGCTTGCTCATCACTCGCTACCAACGACGGACACTTTGCATAGGCGTAATATGGCGGTACAGTCTACATCCCTCTGTGCGGCTGTGTTGACTCAAGGAGACATGCACTACTGTCGTGCACGATGTCCCGCTGCGTGTGGGCTCTAGCAGATGAGATACTTGTTTCCAAAATGTCGGAGAACTTGGAAGCTAATGCTCGGATTTGGTTGTTTCAGTTGAATGAATCCCTGGACCATGAAAGTTTCACACGGCTGGTAATCACACTTTGGTCTATATGGTATGCAAGGAGAAAGGCTATATATGAATCAATATTTCAAAGCCCGCAACAGACCACATCTTTTGTGAACAAATACATTGATGAACTGGGTCAGTTGAATGCCAGGAAGGAGCATCAGATAGCACAAATAGCATCATCTGCCCAGCAGAAGAGGTGGCTGCCACCTCCGAATGGCAAGGCAAAGTTTAATGTGGACGGAGCGGTGGCCAGGTCTCGGCGTGGAGGGGCTGCTGTAGCGATATGCCGGGATCAAGACGGCCTATACTTGGGTTCATCGGCGGTCGTATTTCATGGAGTCACTGATCCAGCGATGCTCGAGACTTATGCGTGCAGGGAAGCTTTGGCATTGGCAGAAGATCTTGCGACAACCAACATATGTGTGGCCTCTGACTGCCAAGAAGTGATCAATGACATCAACAGGGGGACGGGAGGTCCCAACGCTGCACTTGTACATGAAATAATGCTTTGTTGTAATAGTTTTACTTCTTATTCTTTTATTCATGAGCATAGAAACCACAATTATGAGGCTCACAATCTTGCCAAGTATGCTTGTACCCTAGGACTAGGTAGACACGTCTAGTTGGGCAATCCTAATGACCCAAACCTTGTACCTATGTCACTTGTTCTTGAATGAATAAAGTTTGGCGAGAGTTCTAAAAAAAAGATAATATTAAAAAACATAAAAGCCTCAAAAAGTAAAAAACATAAAAAGTAATTATATCGTTAAGAAATACAAAAATGTAAAATGTGGTGGCATCATATGTACTAGAGGCTAGCGCGATTAAGTCTTTTCCTAGCACATAACTGTGGTCGGTTGTTTCGTTTTGCTCTTAATTTATGTTATGACTTATGTTATGACGCTATTTTTTTTTTCGTTCGTGCCAGGGTGCTAATAGAGAAGATATTTGTTCTGAGAGGCGAGTGGGGATCTCCCGTGTATGGTTGTGGCGTCCTCACACTTTTCGGCCTCGGTGTCAACTGTTGGTTAGTATGTGAACCTCTTGGAAGCTCCTATTACATGCTGAAACCATGGAATTATTGCTATAGCGTTCATATGGGACAACCCAGAAACTTCTTTCTCGATCAGCTCGGTCCCCTTCTCCACTCGCTTGCTTATCATTTCTTGCACTCTCTCCACTCCTATCTTATAAAAGGCTGGTGATATTTCTTTATTTGAAACAATATATTAAATCAAAATGTGTCACGATTTTTTATATCTTGGATTTTTGAAAAAAATTGCAAACTAAAAAGCATGAATATTTAAAATATTGGAATTTCAAATATTCATGGATCTCATTTTTTTTGCAAATCTCAAATAATTTTTGCAAAAGTTTAAAATACTATTGAGTTATAATATGCAAGAATATTTAAATATAGTCGATTTTTTAGAAATATTTTAGGATTTAATATAATAAGTTTTTAATAATTTTTCATGAATTAAAAGATGAAACAAATAAAAAAAGAAAAGAGTAGAAAATCTGAAAGGAAAATAATAATAAACAATGATCTCAACCAACTATCCACACCGTTACAGGCGGGACCAGCGACCCACAACCCTCGATGCATCAGGAGGGTCCAAATCTAAGTAGCTTAGTATCAAAATAGATACAAATATTTTAGATGTTTGCAAAATTTCACCCCGGTACAACATTTGAGGAGCTCTCCACACACACAAAAAATTAATGCTCAAAGTTTTGAGCACTGGTATTGTATTTCTTCCATGGAGCTCCTTGGATGTTATTTCTGGGCGAAACTTTGTTAGCACCTAAAACATTTTATCATATTTGATGTCAAAAAGACTTCAATTTTTTTTGAAATTTTTTCTATTAATTTTGGATTTACTGTTCATCTTGGTGTAGTAAACTCAAGTGTACAACAGAGAATGGGGCATGGCTAAACCATAGGCCGGGCAAAGAGGAGGACGACCACAGTTCGGTTAAAAATCAAGTGAGAACACGGAAAAAGAAAAAAAAAATCAACCAATACCTTCTCAAAACCCAAAAAAAAGACCAACCCAAAGAACCTAAAGAGAAACAACCTTACATGCTGGGCCATACCGTCTTAGAGCCCACGATGCACCATGAGGCTTCAAATCTAGGGAGCTTAGTGCCATCACTAGAAGGGTTGGGCGCGCTTTGTTGCACCATTGGTGTTGTTGGATTTCTTAAAAAGATCACCCTGTTTCGAAAATATAAGGTGTATTACTTTTCTTGATTTAGCATGAAATGAATTTCCATACTCATTTTGTTTAGTATTGTGGATGTCAATATTTTTGCTGTGAACATGGTGAAAGTTAAAAACTGACTCTCCAAACAGTACCCTTATATTCGGAACTTGTGGAATATTTGGTTTGGTGGGTGGGGAGATGATAGAGTGTGTTTTATTTTTATTTATAATGCGGTGATTTGGTGGGTCTTTCGTGATGTGATTCTGTGTTATGTGCTAACCGACCTATATTTATGTGGGGAAATTTTTGTGTCGGTGGTTGCATGAACTATATTAGTGCTACATTATAGCATGGTGGCGCCTCTTTTTTTCTAGGTGGTGGGAGAGTGCGAGGATTGATGTTTTATAGTCCCGTTGTTGCTGATTGATTTGAAAAGTCGTTGGCCCGGTCAAAATTGTAAACCAAATCCAAAATTGAATACCTCAATTGAATGAAAGAGCTTCAAAATTAGGGAACACAATGAATTAAAAGAATTGAATGGGGAGCTTGAGAAATTTTGAACCGGTCAAAATTAGAGGACGCGGTTCTAAATTGACTACCTCAATAATTGTTAGGCCTTAAAATTTGAATATAGTGTATAATATAAAAGAATTGAATAAGAGGGCTTTGAGAAATTGTTGACCCAGTCAAAATCGGGTGACCCAATTCTGATTGGGGGCCTCAATTGAATGTGAGCTATTTAAAATTAGGAAGATTAGTGTTACTAGTCGTCAACCCGATGCGTTCATACGGGCTATAGAATGTTATTGGTTGCAAAATCTTCATAAAATATATTCTAAGGAAAATAATAATTGATATTTAGATAAAATTTCTTGTTCCTAACCTAACTGTAATGTATTAGTCCCACATTAGGAAAGATAACAGAATATGCTATATAATTAATAATTAACATAGAGAACCTTAAGTTGTATGAATCATTCTTAGATTACTGGTTGACAACATTGAATCATAAGAGCCAGCCAAATAATGTCTCTGTATAACTTCTGTTGCTACATTTTAGTTAGGAACAATAATAATTTTGTTAATATTTGACAGGCAAATGAGTTTCTTTTGTATAATTTATACTACCATATATGTCTAGAAGATCCTACAAATATAATAAAGTGGTAATAAAGTGGTGTTGGCTACGTAAAAAAGTATCACGTATATACAAAGATAAAACATTATTTTGTTTATTCTTGGAAGTATTATACAATGAACTAATAATGTATAAAGAAATAAATGACAACCAGATTGTGTAGTTGGATTATTTTAAATATGCACAACTCCAAAGCACGGAAGATTCATAATAGATTGCTTAATGCAGGTGATTTATCAATTATGTCAAATAAATATGTAGTAGTTTCTCATAATTGAGCTGATTGCTCCCTTTGATCAGTTCGAGAGTGCCTATAGTTACCTCAGTTTTTGACTTATGTCTTCTCTAGAGAGCATGGTACAAACTCATGCCTGCATGTAAGAATTACCTTTTCTCACAAAGGTTTTCCCTAATTATTCCTGAACATATACCCGTACAGACTTTCCATCAAATACATTGCTTTCCCATTGCTTGGCAACTTTATTTGTTGTAGCTAGAGTATTTTCTAAGACAGAGCTGGAAAGTAACACTTTATCCATTCTGAAGTACAAGGTGTTTTAGGAAGTCTGACATCATAATACTTTCCAAACCGATTGTAAAAAAGATATAGGCTGATGGCATGCGCGGAATTTGTTTCATTATATTTGTGGCATGAAATATATTCAGAGTGTAATCTTTTTATTGACTTGTGTTTGCATGCTCATACAAAAATTAATGATTAACTTCACATATTTAAAAACATAAAAAGGTTAGAAAGTTTAAATAGTTATTGGGACTCATAGAGTGCAATTTTATAAATGTTACCAGTTCCAGTCATCATGGACGGAGTCAATTGGAACTCTTGGTTTGTTTTTCTTTGGAGGTTGAGATGGAGAATCTTACTGACTAAATATAATGTATTGATTTCTAGCCATCTTTAGTTAGAGATAGTGATCCAGATCAGGCTATGGTGCACCATCCAGGGCATCTCCTCGCTCCAGCATGTACGCCATGCAAAACTTTTACATGCTGTGAGGCCCTTTGGAACAATCGATACATACATACGATAATTAGCCTTGTTTCTACATTTGCAAGTAAGAGCCAACCTGTTTCTTTATTAATTGACACCTTGAACATGGCCTTGTACATGAATGTGTGAGTATCAGGTGGCCTCCAAAGCAATGACATTGTGTACCACTTTTTGAGTCTAGACATTCACTAATCAATGCACTTGCCTTGAGTGTGATGATCAACAGAAGGAATAACCTCGCAGTGCAACTATACGAACCTGTGAACCAACCTCATTTAGGAAATCATTCAAAGATCATCAGACAAACATATACTTATACTGCAACCCTATACTCGGCCATCGGCCAACCGTTTAAAAGTACTAAGTTTGTCTTACTCCCCGACACGTGATTTAAATCATGATCCCATACTGTTTATTTTTATTTTCTAATACATTTTCCAGACAAACCAAGTGATACAACCCATCATATCTAGAGAAAATATCTACAACTTTCCTGCTTGAAACATGATATAGTTTTTCCTCTGAATTGATGGGCCATAGGCTCAAGAGTAATCTGTTTTTACTGAAAACTACAACGCAGCATCAGGTTTTTGGTCTTACAATGCAAACCCTAAATCATAATCAACAAAATTGGTACCATTGGAAAACTTGCAACGTATTCCCCAACATTTACCACCGTCTTAATTTGAGATTATTCAGTGTTTAATCATAGTTTTAAACTTAATGCAACCTGTTGCTTTATTAATTGACACCTTGAACATGGCCTTGTGCATGAATGCGTGAGTACCAGGTGGCCTCCAAGGCAATGACATTGCGTACCACTTTTTGAGGCTAGACATTCACTAATTAATGCACTTGCCTTGAATGTGATGATCAACGGAAGGAATAACCTCGCAGTGCAACTATACGAACCTGTAAACCAATCTCATTCAGGAAATCATTCAAAGATTATCAGACAAACATATACTTATATTACAACCCTATATTCGGCCATCGGCCAATCCTCTAAAAGTACTAAGTTTTCCTTACTCCCCGACACACGGTTTTAAGCATGATCCCATTCTGTTTATTTTTCATTTTCTAATACATTTTGCACACAAAGCAAGTGATACAACCCATCATATCTAGAGAAAATATGTACAACTTTCCTGCTTTAAACATGATATAGTTCTTCCTCTGAATTGATGGGAAATAGGCTCAAGACTAATCTGTTTGTACTGAGAACTACAATGCAGCATCAGATTTTTAGTCTTACAATGCAAACCCGGAATCATAATAAATGAAATGGGTACCACCGGAAAACTTGCAACGTATCCCAGAACATGTACCACTGTCTTAATTTGAGATTATTCAGTTTATTCAGTTTTGAATCACAGTTTTAAAACTTAATGTTGCAGGCTCAAAAAACTAATGCCTAGATAAATACTTAACATGGATATCTCCAACTCCAATTCATCTTTCGAGTTTGCAACGAATGAGTAATTAGAGTTTACCTTTTCTATGTGGATTAACTTTTCTAGTTCCTTGGCAAGCTCACAAATTTTGGACAAACCCTGTTGAATCTCTTTCCTCCAGAGTTTTTGTCTCCACTCTGATTGGCTGCTACCATACTCTCTGATGATTAGCTGTATTCCCTTCTATCTCCTGATTAAATTATCCCTGATGCAATCTTTGCCGTGTACTGCCTTGAGCTGCTTCATGGCATAGCCTGCTCTCCACTGCAGATCTCCTGCTTTGATCGGTGACTTGTGTTAGAGTTGTGTCGAATATTATTGTACAAGTTAGGTTACAGTTGGACTTGGAGTCGTACGGTGTGCAGATAGGATCAAGGTTTTGGTTACCGGTCGAAATTTCAAGATTTCCCATGGTTACCGCATATTTCCGTGCCCCTCGGTAAATCGCCATACCGAGCAAAAAATACCAGTTTTTTGAATTTTTTTGAATTTAAACACTCGATTTACAGTAAAGTACCTAGGATCTAATTAATGCCATGAGAGTTGGTTCTGGCATGTTGATAGCAACCTAGTTCCTGTTTTGAGAGGTCTCTGGTTCGAATATTCGTTCATTCACTTGTTTGAATTCACAATTCAACTATAAAATTCGCTCGAAATATTCTCGGTATTTCTTGGTATTTCTCGGTAACCGTGGTAACCACATTTACCCGCCCCCTCGGTAAAACTTCCTCATTCGGTAACCAAAACCTTGGATAGGATATGGAGTCGTGTCCAAGTAGAACACTTGTATCCTAGGCCTCTCATATATAGCGGGGGTAGACACACGATGTAATCTATGCCAACATAATAGCACGGGCATGCGGGGAGCCGGGCGTGTGCAGCGCCAGGCGGCCGTGGTGCGATATTGTGACGGTGTCATGGGGAGGAGCGCCCGTAGTCATGCCCCGGGGATGTAGCCATATCGGTGAACCTCGTTAATAAATCTCGGTGTCGTTCCTCATGTGATTGCTTGGTCCTCGGTAGATCGACGGTGGCCTCGGATTTATTCTAACAAGTGGTATCATAAGCAAGGTTTCGAGGAGGCCGCGGAAGTTGATTTAGAGGAGAACGATGAAGACCGGCGGCTGTGAGGCACGGCGTACGTGCGGCAGCGATCGGAGATCGTCGTGTATAAAGCAATAGAGATGAAGCGGATTCACGGATCGATTACAAATAAGTCACAGTTGTCTTCAAGTTTGAAGCTCGGTTCGATGGCCAGCAGCTGGAGCGATTATCGATCGTGAGGCTTGACGTGTTTTTTTGGTGAACTTCTTCGAGGCCAAATCGATGGACGCGCAGGAATCAGATCTGATCTGTGTGGCGGCGTGTTCAGGCGTGCTGCACCAGGACTTGGCTCTGAAGGAGGACGACCTCGATGACGTGATCTTTGAGGATGAGGACGAGCCGGCGGAGGAGGCACCGTGCTGGATGATTTTGGCCCGAGTCCATATGGATAAGGGTTTCAGCTCGTACTGGTTTTTTTGGAACATGAAAACTGCATGGGATCTAGCTCGGCCAGTTAAGATCAAAACTGTTGGAAATATGCCCTAGAGGCAATAATAAAAGTATTATTATATTTCATTGTTCATGATAATTGTCTTATTATTCATGCTATAACTGTATTATCCGGAAATCGTAATACACGTGTGAATACATAGACCACAATATGTCCCTAGTGAGCATCTAGTTGACTAGCTCGTTGTGATCAACAGATAGTCATGGTTTCCTGACTATGGACATTGGATGTCGTTGATAACGGGATCACATCATTAGGAGAATGATGTGATGGACAAGACCCAATCCTAAGCATAGCACAAAGATCGTGTAGTTCGTTTGCTAGAGCTTTGCCAATGTCAAGTATCTCTTCCTTCGACCATGAGATCGTGTAACTCCCGGATACCGTAGGAGTGCCTTGGGTGTGTCAAACGTCACAATGTAACTGGGTGACTATAAAGGTGCATTATAGGTATCTCCGAAAGTATCTGTTGGGTTGACACGGATCGAGACTGGGATTTGTCACTCCATATGACGGAGAGGTATCTCTGGGCCCACTCGGTAATGCATCATCATAATGAGCTCAAAGTGACCAAGGTGTTGGCCACGGGATCATGCATTACGGTACGAGTAAAGTGACTTGCCGGTAACGAGACTGAACAAGGTATTGGGATACCGACGATCGAGTCTCGGGCAAGTAACGTACCGATTAACAAAGGGAATTGTATACAGGGTTTTTGATCGAATCCTCGACATCGTGGTTCAACCGATGAAATCATCGAGGAGCATGTGTGAGCCAACATGGGTATCCAGATCCTGCTGTCGGTTATTGCCCGAGAGTCGTCTCGGTCATGTCTGCGTGTCTCCCGAACCCGTAGGGTCTACACACTTAAGGTTCGGTGACGCTAGGGTTATTAGGAAGACTAGTATGTGACTACCGAATGTTGTTCGGAGTCCTGGATGAGATCCCGGACGTCACGAGGAGTTCCGGAATGGTCCGGAGGTGAAGTTTTATATATGCGAAGTTGTCGTACGGACACCGGAAAGTTTCGGGGGTCTATCGGTAATGTACCGGGACCACCGGAGGGGTTCCGGGGGTCCACCGGGAGGGGCCACCCCTACCGGAGGGCCACATGGGCCGCAAAGGGGAGGGAGCCAGCCCCTGGAGGTCTGGGCGCGCCCCCCACCTTGGGCCCATGCGCCTAGGGTTGGGGGAAACCCGAGGGGCGCCTGCTTGGGGGCAAGCCTCCCCTCCCTGGCCGCCGCCCCCCCTCTAGATCCCATCTAGAGGGGCCGGCCCCCCTTGCCCCTTCCCCTATAAATAGAGGGGTGGGGGAGGGCTGCTGTACCCCATCTCTAAGGCGCAGCCCCTCCCCTCCCCAACACCTCTCCTCCTCCGTAAGCGCTTGGCGAAGCCACTGCCGAGATCTTCTGCACCAACACCACCACGCCGTCGTGCTGCCGTTGGGCGAAGCTTCTCAACCTCTCCTTCCCCTTGCTGGATCAAGAAGGAGGAGACGTCTCCGTCCCGTCACGTGTGTTGAACGCGAGGTGCTGTCCGTTCAGCACTTAGACATCGGTGATCTGAATCACGTCGAGTACGACTCCATCATCACCTTGCAAGCTTCCGCACGCGATCTACAAGTGGTATGTAGATGCAAACTCTCTTCCATGACTCGTTGCTTAGATGAACTCATAGATGGATCTTGGTGAAACCGTAGGAAAATTTTTAATTTTCTGCAACGTTCCCCAAGAAAAACCCTCGAGGAGAATCTTTTCCAGATGCAATTTGACTGTCTAGGTGACTGGGAGCGGGTCACACAAGGAGGGCCATGGCACTTTAGGGGCAATCTCGTGGTCATCGCCCCGTACGATGGATACTCCAAGCCGTCCTCGATTGAGCTATTCACGATTGAAATTTGGGCTCGGATCATTGAGCCCCCAATAGCGTTCCATGGCAAGGTTAAAGCACTGGCCTCGAAGATCGGCGAGTTCGTGGACTCAGAGCCGTCTTCTTTTGATTCGAAGGGAATTTCTACCGAGTCAGGGTCCGACTTGATGTACGTAACCCTCTGAAAAAAGCTATATCTCTGATCCGGGGAGGTGAACGACAGATCTTTGCTGTCAAATATGAACGCTTACCTGATTGGTGCCAGGTTTGCGGTATGATGGGACACGAATTTAAGGAGCATGGGGACAGGGTTCATCCTCCCTCTGCCCTGGTTTTCAAAAACCTTCGTGCGCCGGCGGCAACAGCTTGGGGGACTCGGCGCAGAAGCAGAAATCAGAGAGCAAGAAACTATGACCGGCCTTCTGATTCTGAGGCTGAACATGGCGAGAATATCATGCAGGAAAAGGAGGAGGTGGATATGGACGTGACTGACGCCAACCGCAAAAGAACTTCTGATCAAGTCACGGGCTCACCACAAGCCAAGACCACTACGGGCATGGAGCTTGCCCTGGCTACTAAACCCAGCGGGGCGGTGGTGCCTCTCAGCCCCCCGCCGAAACAGGATCCAAAAAGGACTAGGCTGACAGCCCAGAGTGAGAAGACAGGCAGCGGTGGTGTGAAGAAGAACCCTCATGTAGGGAAGAACTCGGACGCAAGAATGGCGGCCTCCCCGGTGGAGGACCGCCGGACGCAATGAGTGTGTTTTGCTGGAATTGTCGGGGGATTGGCAGCGACCCCACAATTCAAGAACTGCGAGAATTCGCAAATAAGTTTGCCCCGAGAGTACTTTGTATAGTAGAAACCCAGCTAATTGGGGAGAGAGTTGAAAATATAAAAAGTACTCTGGGTTTTGATAGTTCTTTTGCTGTGGATGCCTCCGGTAGAAGTGGAGGTTTAGCTATATTCTGGAATAATGAAATAAACATTGAGGTTTTGGGCTACTCAAGGTATCATATCGATGGTAGAGTTACTGGCCTGGGGGACCAGCCGTGGAGACTTTCTTGTTTCTACGGGGAAGCACAAACCCATCTACGTCATCACACCTGGGAAACAATGAAGAACTTATCCACCCTCCAAGATTTGCCTTGGATGTGCATAGGGGACTTTAACGAGGTCCTGAAGCATGATGAGCACGATGGCATTGGCTCGAGGAGTCAGGCACAAATCCAGGGCTTCAGAGATGCTGTTGATGTATGCGGTTTGGTCGATCTGGGCTTCAAAGGAACAAGATGGACATATGAGAAGGGAGTAACCGGCAGCTCTTATACCCACGTCAGATTAGATAGAGCATTGGGCTCGGTAGAGTGGTGCGGGCTGTTTCCATCTGCTGCTGTTGAACATATCACGGCTGCTACGTCTGACCATTCAGGCGTTCTGCTACACTTAGAACAACCAAGCGGGGGAGGAAAGAAAGCAAAACAATTTCGCTATGAGGTAATGTGGGATACCCATCCCGACCTCAAAGCTGCAGTTCAGGCAGGGTGGGATTTGAACAGCCACAATCCGCGGGTGAGTGAAGTGCGCGTGAATCTCGAGGCGCTGGCACGCAACTTGGGTACATGGTCTCGATCCACTTTTGGAAGTGTTAAGGGTGAGATTCGCTACCTGAAAAAGGAACTGGGTCATTTGCGCAATGACAGGATGCGGGAGGGCCCGTCGCATGCGGAAGTGAAGATTAATGATCGCTTGATCGAGCTTTATCTGAGGGAAGAATTAATGTGGAGACAACGATCTCGGGTGGAGTGGCTATCGGCTGGAGACCGAAACTCACGTTTTTTTCCATATGAGAGCTTCGATGCGCAGGAGGAAGAATCTGATTAAGGCGCTGGAACGTCCAAGTGGGCAAGTAACTAATGACCCAACGGAAATGCAGCAAATGGCACTTGATTTTTATAAACAACTCTACACCTCGGAAGGAGTTCAAGGGGTAGACGAGGTTCTCCAGCATGTACCGGTGAAAGTTACTCAGGCAATGAACGAAATTCTGTTGGCCCCTCACGAAGCTAAGGAGGTCAAGTCTGCGTTGTTCCAAATGTTCCCAACAAAAGCTCCAGGTCCTGACGGTTTCCCCACTCACTTCTTTCAGAAACACTGGGATGTATGTGGAGATGCGGTAACTAAGGCAGTGCTAGCTATTGTGAAGGGGGAGGAAAGCCCTGCCTCCGTAAATGACACATTGTTGGTACTAATTCCGAAGGTTTCTAATCCAACGTTACTAACTCAATTCCGTCCTATAAGCTTATGTAACGTGTTTTATAAGATAGCCTCGAAGGTGCTGGCAAACCGTCTAAAGCTGATCCTCCCGGAGATTATATCAGATGAGCAGTCGGCATTTGTACCTGGTAGGCTGATTACCGACAACATAATCTTGGCGTATGAATGTTTGCATTTTATGAAGCGAAAGAGATCAAAGAACAATGTGTTTGCGGCACTTAAACTTGACATGATGAGGGCTTATGACCGCGTGGAGTGGTCTTATTTGAGGTCAATCATGGAGCGAGAAACTGGGTTTTGCTACACCTTGGGTGAATGTAGTGATGGATATGGTGAGCTCAGTATCTTTTTCTCTCATGTTTAATGGTGTGAAGTTAGAAGAGTTTAAACCCACAAGGGGTATTCGACAGGGAGATCCAATCTCTCCTTACCTTTTCTTGATAGCAGCGGAGGGCCTTTCGTGCCTATTAAATTCTCAGAATGAATCATCCCAGCTCAGCGGCATTAAGGTGGCACCGTCGGCACCGGCGGTGAATCATCTTCTATTCGCGGATGATAGCCTGCTGTTTTTCAGGGCAAGTGTTAATGGAGCAGAGGAAGTTTCAAACCTATTGAATACTTATTGCATGGCATCGGGACAGCGAATAAATAAAGAGAAATCATCAGCAAGGGCTGTCCCGAGATAGTCTGAGATGCTGTCAAGGGTTTTCTGCAGGTTCATAATGAGTCTTTGAGCGACAGATATTTGGGTATGCCATCTGATGTTGGTCACTCCAAGAAAGGGACGTTCAAATATTTGAGTGACAGGGTTTGGGACAAGGTTAAGGGTTGGATGAGCAAGTGCCTTTCAGCTGGCGGTAAAGATGTTTTCATAAAGTCAGTAGCCCAAGCCATCCCGGTGTACTCTATGTCATGTTTTAAACTCCCTAGGGGTTTGTGTGATCACATCAAGTCTATTATCAGGAAATTCTGGTGGGGGTGCAAGCAAGGTGAGCGAAAGCCGGCTTGGGTATCTTGGGACGTGATGACTCGGCCAAAAAATTTGGGAAGCCTTGGCTTTAGGGATCTCGAGATTTTAATTTGGCTCGCTTGCTAGACAAGCATGGAGGCTCCTCTAGGAACCAACAAGCCTGAGTGCAAGATTACTGAAAGCTGTTTACTATCCGGATAAGTCTATTCTTAATGCGGAGCTGGGCGCTAGACCCTCCCAAATTTGGCGTGCTATCTTGGAGGAGAGATTTGCTACAGCAAGGCATTATCTGCGGATTGGTAATGGGCAAATGACAGATATTTGGGCTGACAATTGGATACCAAAGGAGATGACACCACGGCCGATCACGCCGCTAGTGGCAAACCCTCCAAGGTACGTGTCGGAGCTCCTAATCCCAGCGACAACGTCATGGAATGAGGCCCTGATCCGTAAAGTTTTTCTGCCTATTGATGCCAATGCTATATTGAAAATCCCGGTCTGCACTCGCAACATACCAGACTTCTGGGCTTGGTATCCAGAGAAGAAAGGAATCTTCACTGTTAGTTCAGCTTATAAATTCCTCCAAAAAACTAAGCTACAGAGGGAAGAGTGGCTCGAAGGAAGGAGTGGATCCTCTAACGTTGAACAGGAGGAAAAATCATGGTGTTCGTTATGGAAGCTAAAAGTGCCGTCGAAGGTCAGGATATTTCTCTAGAGGCTTGCTCATCACTCGCTACCAACGACGGACACTTTGCATAGGCGTAATATGGCGGTACAGTCTACATCCCTCTCAGGCGGCTGTGTTGACTCAAGGAGACATGCACTACTGTCGTGCACGATGTCCCGCTGCGTGTGGGCTCTAGCAGATGAGATACTTGTTTCCAAAATGTCGGAGAACTTGGAAGCTAATGCTCGGATTTGGTTGTTTCAGTTGAATGAATCCCTGGACCATGAAAGTTTCACACGGCTGGTAATCACACTTTGGTCTATATGGTATGCAAGGAGAAAGGCTATATATGAATCAATATTTCAAAGCCCGCAACAGACCACATCTTTTGTGAACAAATACATTGATGAACTGGGTCAGTTGAATGCCAGGAAGGAGCATCAGATAGCACAAATAGCATCATCTGCCCAGCAGAAGAGGTGGCTGCCACCTCCGAATGGCAAGGCAAAGTTTAATGTGGACGGAGCGGTGGCCAGGTCTCGGCGTGGAGGGGCTGCTGTAGCGATATGCCGGGATCAAGACGGCCTATACTTGGGTTCATCGGCGGTCGTATTTCATGGAGTCACTGATCCAGCGATGCTCGAGACTTATGCGTGCAGGGAAGCTTTGGCATTGGCAGAAGATCTTGCGACAACCAACATATGTGTGGCCTCTGACTGCCAAGAAGTGATCAATGACATCAACAGGGGGACGGGAGGTCCCAACGCTGCACTTGTACATGAAATAATGCTTTGTTGTAATAGTTTTACTTCTTATTCTTTTATTCATGAGCATAGAAACCACAATTATGAGGCTCACAATCTTGCCAAGTATGCTTGTACCCTAGGACTAGGTAGACACGTCTAGTTGGGCAATCCTAATGACCCAAACCTTGTACCTATGTCACTTGTTCTTGAATGAATAAAGTTTGGCGAGAGTTCTAAAAAAAAGATAATATTAAAAAACATAAAAGCCTCAAAAAGTAAAAAACATAAAAAGTAATTATATCGTTAAGAAATACAAAAATGTAAAATGTGGTGGCATCATATGTACTAGAGGCTAGCGCGATTAAGTCTTTTCCTAGCACATAACTGTGGTCGGTTGTTTCGTTTTGCTCTTAATTTATGTTATGACTTATGTTATGACGCTATTTTTTTTTGTTCGTGCCAGGGTGCTAATAGAGAAGATATTTGTTCTGAGAGGCGAGTGGGGATCTCCCGTGTATGGTTGTGGCGTCCTCACACTTTTCGGCCTCGGTGTCAACTGTTGGTTAGTATGTGAACCTCTTGGAAGCTCCTATTACATGCTGAAACCATGGAATTATTGCTATAGCGTTCATATGGGACAACCCAGAAACTTCTTTCTCGATCAGCTCGGTCCCCTTCTCCACTCGCTTGCTTATCATTTCTTGCACTCTCTCCACTCCTATCTTATAAAAGGCTGGTGATATTTCTTTATTTGAAACAATATATTAAATCAAAATGTGTCACGATTTTTTATATCTTGGATTTTTGAAAAAAATTGCAAACTAAAAAGCATGAATATTTAAAATATTGGAATTTCAAATATTCATGGATCTCATTTTTTGCAAATCTCAAATAATTTTTGCAAAAGTTTAAAATACTATTGAGTTATAATATGCAAGAATATTTAAATATAGTCGATTTTTAGAAATATTTTAGGATTTAATATAATAAGTTTTTAATAATTTTTCATGAATTAAAAGATGAAACAAATAAAAAAAGAAAAGAGTAGAAAATCTGAAAGGAAAATAATAATAAACAATGATCTCAACCAACTATCCACACCGTTACTGGTAGGGACCAGCGACCCACAACCCTCGATGCATCAGGAGGGTCCAAATCTAAGTAGCTTAGTATCAAAATAGATACAAATATTTTAGATGTTTGCAAAATTTCACCCCGGTACAACATTTGAGGAGCTCTCCACACACACAAAAAATTAATGCTCAAAGTTTTGAGCACTGGTATTGTATTTCTTCCATGGAGCTCCTTGGATGTTATTTCTGGGCGAAACTTTGTTAGCACCTAAAACATTTTATCATATTTGATGTCAAAAAGACTTCAATTTTTTTTGAAATTTTTTCTATTGATTTTGGATTTACTGTTCATCTTGGTGTAGTAAACTCAAGTGTACAACAGAGAATGGGGCATGGCTAAACCATAGGCCGGGCAAAGAGGAGGACGACCACAGTTCGGTTAAAAATCAAGTGAGAACACGGAAAAGAAAAAAAATCAACCAATACCTTCTCAAAACCCAAAAAAGACCAACCCAAAGAACCTAAAGAGAAACAACCTTACATGCTGGGCCATACCGTCTTAGAGCCCACGATGCACCATGAGGCTTCAAATCTAGGGAGCTTAGTGCCATCACTAGAAGGGTTGGGCGCGCTTTGTTGCACCATTGGTGTTGTTGGATTTCTTAAAAAGATCACCCTGTTTCGAAAATATAAGGTGTATTACTTTTCTTGATTTAGCATGAAATGAATTTCCATACTCATTTTGTTTAGTATTGTGGATGTCAATATTTTTGCTGTGAACATGGTGAAAGTTAAAAAAACTGACTCTCCAAACAGTACCCCTTATATTCTGGAACTTGTGGAATATTTGGTTTGGTGGGTGGGGGAGATGATAGAGTGTGTTTTATTTTTATTTATAATGCGGTGATTTGGTGGGTCTTTCGTGATGTGATTCTGTGTTATGTGCTAACCGACCTATATTTATGTGGGGAAATTTTTGTGTCGGTGGTTGCATAAACTATATTAGTGCTACATTATAGCATGGTGGCGCCTCTTTTTTTCTAGGTGGTGGGAGAGTGCGCAGGATTGATGTTTTTATAGTCCCGTTGTTGCTGATTGATTTGAAAAGTCGTTGGCCCGGTCAAAATTGTAAACCAAATCCAAAATTGAATACCTCAATTGAATGAAAGAGCTTCAAAATTAGGGAACACAATGAATTAAAAGAATTGAATGGGGGAGCTTGAGAAATTTTTGAACCGGTCAAAATTAGAGGACGCGGTTCTAAATTGACTACCTCAATAATTGTTAGGCCTTAAAATTTGAATATAGTGTATAATATAAAAGAATTGAATAAGAGGGCTTTGAGAAATTGTTGACCCAGTCAAAATCGGGTGACCCAATTCTGATTGGGGGCCTCAATTGAATGTGAGCTATTTAAAATTAGGAAGATTAGTGTTACTAGTCGTCAACCCGTGCGTTCGCACGGGCTATAGAATGTTATTGGTTGCAAAATCTTCATAAAATATATTCTAAGGAAAATAATAATTGATATTTAGATAAAATTTCTTGTTCCTAACCTAACTGTAATGTATTAGTCCCACATTAGGAAAGATAACAGAATATGCTATATAATTAATAATTAACATAGAGAACCTTAAGTTGTATGAATCATTCTTAGATTACTGGTTGACAACATTGAATCATAAGAGCCAGCCAAATAATGTCTCTGTATAACTTCTGTTGCTACATTTTAGTTAGGAACAATAATAATTTTGTTAATATTTGACAGGCAAATGAGTTTCTTTTGTATAATTTATACTACCATATATGTCTAGAAGATCCTACAAATATAATAAAGTGGTAATAAAGTGGTGTTGGCTACGTAAAAAAGTATCACGTATATACAAAGATAAAACATTATTTTGTTTATTCTTGGAAGTATTATACAATGAACTAATAATGTATAAAGAAATAAATGACAACCAGATTGTGTAGTTGGATTATTTTAAATATGCACAACTCCAAAGCACGGAAGATTCATAATAGATTGCTTAATGCAGGTGATTTATCAATTATGTCAAATAAATATGTAGTAGTTTCTCATAATTGAGCTGATTGCTCCCTTTGATCAGTTCGAGAGTGCCTATAGTTACCTCAGTTTTTGACTTATGTCTTCTCTAGAGAGCATGGTACAAACTCATGCCTGCATGTAAGAATTACCTTTTCTCACAAAGGTTTTCCCTAATTATTCCTGAACATATACCCGTACAGACTTTCCATCAAATACATTGCTTTCCCATTGCTTGGCAACTTTATTTGTTGTAGCTAGAGTATTTTCTAAGACAGAGCTGGAAAGTAACACTTTATCCATTCTGAAGTACAAGGTGTTTTAGGAAGTCTGACATCATAATACTTTCCAAACCGATTGTAAAAAAGATATAGGCTGATGGCATGCGCGGAATTTGTTTCATTATATTTGTGGCATGAAATATATTCAGAGTGTAATCTTTTTATTGACTTGTGTTTGCATGCTCATACAAAAATTAATGATTAACTTCACATATTTAAAAACATAAAAAGGTTAGAAAGTTTAAATAGTTATTGGGACTCATAGAGTGCAATTTTATAAATGTTACCAGTTCCAGTCATCATGGACGGAGTCAATTGGAACTCTTGGTTTGTTTTTCTTTGGAGGTTGAGATGGAGAATCTTACTGACTAAATATAATGTATTGATTTCTAGCCATCTTTAGTTAGAGATAGTGATCCAGATCAGGCTATGGTGCACCATCCAGGGCATCTCCTCGCTCCAGCATGTACGCCATGCAAAACTTTTACATGCTGTGAGGCCCTTTGGAACAATCGATACATACATACGATAATTAGCCTTGTTTCTACATTTGCAAGTAAGAGCCAACCTGTTTCTTTATTAATTGACACCTTGAACATGGCCTTGTACATGAATGTGTGAGTATCAGGTGGCCTCCAAAGCAATGACATTGTGTACCACTTTTTGAGTCTAGACATTCACTAATCAATGCACTTGCCTTGAGTGTGATGATCAACAGAAGGAATAACCTCGCAGTGCAACTATACGAACCTGTGAACCAACCTCATTTAGGAAATCATTCAAAGATCATCAGACAAACATATACTTATACTGCAACCCTATACTCGGCCATCGGCCAACCGTTTAAAAGTACTAAGTTTGTCTTACTCCCCGACACGTGATTTAAATCATGATCCCATACTGTTTATTTTTTATTTTCTAATACATTTTCCAGACAAACCAAGTGATACAACCCATCATATCTAGAGAAAAATATCTACAACTTTCCTGCTTGAAACATGATATAGTTTTTCCTCTGAATTGATGGGCCATAGGCTCAAGAGTAATCTGTTTTTACTGAAAACTACAACGCAGCATCAGGTTTTTGGTCTTACAATGCAAACCCTAAATCATAATCAACAAAATTGGTACCATTGGAAAACTTGCAACGTATTCCCCAACATTTACCACCGTCTTAATTTGAGATTATTCAGTGTTTAATCATAGTTTTAAACTTAATGCAACCTGTTGCTTTATTAATTGACACCTTGAACATGGCCTTGTGCATGAATGCGTGAGTACCAGGTGGCCTCCAAGGCAATGACATTGCGTACCACTTTTTGAGGCTAGACATTCACTAATTAATGCACTTGCCTTGAATGTGATGATCAACGGAAGGAATAACCTCGCAGTGCAACTATACGAACCTGTAAACCAATCTCATTCAGGAAATCATTCAAAGATTATCAGACAAACATATACTTATATTACAACCCTATATTCGGCCATCGGCCAATCCTCTAAAAGTACTAAGTTTTCCTTACTCCCCGACACACGGTTTTAAGCATGATCCCATTCTGTTTATTTTTCATTTTCTAATACATTTTGCACACAAAGCAAGTGATACAACCCATCATATCTAGAGAAAAATATGTACAACTTTCCTGCTTTAAACATGATATAGTTCTTCCTCTGAATTGATGGGAAATAGGCTCAAGACTAATCTGTTTGTACTGAGAACTACAATGCAGCATCAGATTTTTAGTCTTACAATGCAAACCCGGAATCATAATAAATGAAACGGGTACCACCGGAAAACTTGCAACGTATCCCAGAACATGTACCACTGTCTTAATTTGAGATTATTCAGTTTATTCAGTTTTGAATCACAGTTTTAAAACTTAATGTTGCAGGCTCAAAAAACTAATGCCTAGATAAATACTTAACATGGATATCTCCAACTCCAATTCATCTTTCGAGTTTGCAACGAATGAGTAATTAGAGTTTACCTTTTCTATGTGGATTAACTTTTCTAGTTCCTTGGCAAGCTCACAAATTTTGGACAAACCCTGTTGAATCTCTTTCCTCCAGAGTTTTTGTCTCCACTCTGATTGGCTGCTACCATACTCTCTGATGATTAGCTGTATTCCCTTCTATCTCCTGATTAAATTATCCCTGATGCAATCTTTGCCGTGTACTGCCTTGAGCTGCTTCATGGCATAGCCTGCTCTCCACTGCAGATCTCCTGCTTTGATCGGTGACTTGTGTTAGAGTTGTGTCGAATATTATTGTACAAGTTAGGTTACAGTTGGACTTGGAGTCGTACGGTGTGCAGATAGGATCAAGGTTTTGGTTACGGTCGAAATTTCAAGATTTCCCATGGTTACCGCATATTTCCGTGCCCCTCGGTAAATCGCCATACCGAGCAAAAAATACCAGTTTTTTGAATTTTTTTGAATTTAAACACTCGATTTACAGTAAAGTACCTAGGATCTAATTAATGCCATGAGAGTTGGTTCTGGCATGTTGATAGCAACCTAGTTCCTGTTTTGAGAGGTCTCTGGTTCGAATATTCGTTCATTCACTTGTTTGAATTCACAATTCAACTATAAAATTCGCTCGAAATATTCTCGGTATTTCTTGGTATTTCTCGGTAACCGTGGTAACCACATTTACCCGCCCCCTCGGTAAAACTTCCTCATTCGGTAACCAAAACCTTGGATAGGATATGGAGTCGTGTCCAAGTAGAACACTTGTATCCTAGGCCTCTCATATATAGCGGGGGTAGACACACGATGTAATCTATGCCAACATAATAGCACGGGCATGCGGGGGAGCCGGCGGCGTGTGCCGGCGCCCGGGCGGCCGTGGTGCGATATTGTGACGGTGTCATGGGGAGGAGCGCCCGTAGTCATGCCCCGGGGATGTAGCCATATCGGTGAACCTCGTTAATAAATCTCGGTGTCGTTCCTCATGTGATTGCTTGGTCCTCGGTAGATCGACGGTGGCCTCGGATTTATTCTAACAAGTGGTATCATAAGCAAGGTTTCGAGGAGGCCGCGGAAGTTGATTTAGAGGAGAACGATGAAGACCGGCGGCTGTGAGGCACGGCGTACGTGCGGCAGCGATCGGAGATCGTCGTGTATAAAGCAATAGAGATGAAGCGGATTCACGGATCGATTACAAATAAGTCACAGTTGTCTTCAAGTTTGAAGCTCGGTTCGATGGCCAGCAGCTGGAGCGACTTGGAGTTCGATTATCGATCGTGAGGCTTGACGTGTTTTTTTGGTGAACTTCTTCGAGGCCAAATCGATGGACGCGCAGGAATCAGATCTGATCTGTGTGGCGGCGTGTTCAGGCGTGCTGCACCAGGACTCCGCAGCGGCGCGAACAAGGCGGCTTCCCGGGAGCTAGGGTCGTACCAGTCGAGAGGGCGTGAGGCGGTGCACCTGCTAGCGGCCCAAGAGCTGGGCGGCCCACATGCGGCAGGCTTTTCGAAGCGGAAGCCTAGCTCGGGACAGCTCGTGGTCCAGCTGGGATTTACGAAGGCCGGCTGGTGGTGCGCGCGGGTGTACGGAGAGGAGGATGGAGTAGCGATATGCATGCATAAGGAGGTTCAGCCAAGAGCTCAAAAGCAGGTAGACACGTGATTTGTTGGGAAAAAAAGGGGTCGGTTTCGAGGATTTGCACAGCGTATTGGACATGAAAGTTGCTGGCTATACTACTAGTTGATCTGCATTAAAGAAAGAACAAGAAAAGAGAGTCACAGGTGTTAGGTCGTGGCGTTGAGTTAATTGGAATACTTTGCTACGTACACAAGACTACAGGGACTTCTTTTGGGTTCTTTGCTTGGTAAACTGGTCAAAGATGGTGGTGTGGCAGCGATGTCGTTCAGTGGGCAGTCAAATGGAAACCGAGGGTGGCGACATGCGTATAAGGCTCGGAGGAGTATGGGGCGTGTCGTGGCAGGGATCATGCATACACAGGGCGTCAAGCAATGTACGGAGATGTGCAGAGCGGACACGACGCAGGGTGGAGCATGGTTGCAGTTGGATAATTTTCGGCTGGGTCGGACTAGATTGTCTGATGGACTGACATGGATGTTGGTCAAAGTAGAAGATGGCGGTGATTTCAGCGACGACGACACAGGAGCGTGATACTGATAGTGACCGACTTTTGGGGCGTGGAAACACGTGGTGCAGGCTTGAGGGCTTGTGCGGCTTCGACAAGACTATGACGCAGGGTTGATTCAAGGTTGTGTACACATGAGAGCTTGAGGTCAACGGGGCGTGGAGGTGGCACGTACAACCACAATGGAGTCATGTTGAAGGTGGAGCTGGAGTTCGGCGAAAGACTTCACTCTGTGCTGATGGAGGGGCTACGGCGTAAGAATTAGGAGAGTCGAAGCTTGTTTCAGCGGGATAGCGAGAGACACGTGGATCGGACTGGGTACCAGTGGTCTGATGGAGATGTGATACTCGGCATCGGTCGATGATGATTAGTGGTTCTCTGCAGTGGGGGTTGAGGCAGTGTGGGCTAGCTACCCGGGAGACTCGACCAGGACAGCAGAGGCTCGACGCGGTAATAGCGGCGAGGCGTGCGGTAAGCACGGGACACATCGACAGGCCAAGGCATTGATGGTCAGACATGTGGTCAGACAAACTGTGCGGGGGTTGCTGAAGCGGTGTTGACGAGTACCGGATTCAAGTTGGTGACTGGGTCTATCGGTGCTATTTGATGGACAGGAGTTGACCGTGGAGAATCTGAGAAAGTGGCAGAAAGTCTGAAATTGTCAAAAGCTGAGAGAGTACATGGCCGTATATTCTGTGGTGTTCAGTGCACATGGCAAAGTGCGGATGACAAGTACAGAAGGAGGCAGAGTGCTATAGTTGTGGAACATGTCAGAGACTATCTGAGAAAAAGGATGAGATAATTTTGAATTTGACTCAGGGTGACATAGGGCGACGGTGAAATTCCTTCAAGTTTCAGACAGACGGTCAAGAAAGAGCGGTGATGTTGAGTTCAGGTAACTCTTGTATGTGACATCCAATATGTGAGTTGTTCATTTTCACGCAGATAAGTTATCGGTGTGTGATGGCGTTGAACGGAAATTCCGGAAGTTGGGAGCAGAAAAACTTAAAGTTGCTCAAGTGTTGACCGTGAAGAAGACGAGAAGGGACTACGTTGCAGGTGGAGTCACATGGAGTTTGGGAGTAGCAACGGTGCTCATGGCATATCTCAAGTCCAATGTACATGGAGGTTTGACGCACGGACGAATTCAAGGTGGTGGAGAATATTCGCCAAGGTGAAGTTTGTTAGAGTTGTGTCGAATATTATTGTACAAGTTAGGTTATAGTTGGACTTGGAGTCGTACGGTGCGTAGATAGGATATGGAGTCGTGTCCAAGTAGAACACTTGTATCCTAGGCCTCTCATATATAGCGGGGGTAGACACACGATGTAATCTATGCCAACATAATAGCACGGGCACGCGGGGGAGCCGGCGGCGTGTGCCGGCGCCCGGGCGGCCGTGATGCGGTATTGTGACGGTGTCATGGGAAGGAGCGCCCGTAGTCATGCCCCGGGGATGTAGCCATATCGGTGAAGCTCGTTAACAAATCTCGGTGTCGTTCTTCATGTGATTGCTTGGTCCTCGGTAGATCGACGGTGGCCTCGGATTTATTCTAACAACTTGATTACATGCAACCCACGCAGCGTGTTAGAGTAAACCACGTTACGTGTGTGTGTGTGTCTAGGCATAGTTCGAGTGGTGTATGGGCATAGTCCGGCTATGCATGGGTAGTGTGCATGCGTTGTGTGCGTGTAGTTAGAAGCTAGCATGCACAGAGTTTGTTACTGGACGTGCATGCGCATGTTAGTCACAGGCGTTGATCGCAGGAGCGTTAGGCGTGATCCAGCGGCAAGCTCGGACGATGTGCGGCTCTTGCGGAAGGGTAGATGGCTCACGACGAGAGGAGGCCGGGTCTTGAGGAGCTCATGCGTACGTGCGCATGAGGGGCTGTTGGAGTCAGTTGCTTACCGAGTCGGGCATAAAAGAAGCCCCTGTGTACTGCTTGTGGAGAGCCGTGTGTAGCCATGTAGCCACTGTAAAGAGGAAAAGGATTGGGGCGTTCGTGCGCCCGTGGCGGCGTTCGTGCGCCGACTGAAAAATCTCGTGTCTTGTGTCTTCTTCTTCCTCTAGCCGAGAGTGAGAGAGGGCTTCGGTTCCAACACAGCGGTAGTAAACAGATAGAAACACGCAAGAAGCAGTGCGCGAACGTAACAACAGGTGTATGACTGGAAAGGGCAACACCATCGTAGAGCAGCGGAGCTCACAACCATACGTAGAACTTGGTGGTGGTGATCATGAGCGGCGACCAGCAGCGGCGTCCAGCGGCAGGGCGCAGTTCATCCATGTTTTTGGCGGTTGAGCTTATCATCAACGGTGGGCTCATCAATTCTGACCAAGTGTAGCCTCAATCTCATTCTCCACTGCCACATTGGAATGTCTGGCGGTGGCCAGCGTGACTGCATGCTGGGTGATCGATCAATGATAAGGTTATTTCAATCATGAACCAGAGAAAAACAAATTCTAAGCAAATCAGTGAGAAGAGGAACCTGATCTAGGTGAGAAACAACTTCTAACGTGATAAGATCGACGGGCGAGCGCACAGATTCCATGCCCCAACTTCCTTGCTCCAATTTTGGGAGAGATACCAATCTGCTTTCCATGTGGGGAGTAAGAAAGACATGAGAGAGGTAGAGAGTTTTAGAAAGGGAGAGACCTGAGAGATTGAGAGAGAGACCACGATTGATAGAGAAAGGGAGATGAGTTTGAGAGAGACAGAGAGACGTAGAAAATTGAGCGAGGAAGAGATATATGAGAGTTTGAAAGAGAGAGATAGGGAGAGAGACGTGAGACAGACCACTATTTCTTCAGGTTATTGTTTTTTACTTCGAGAGGAATAGACATCGATACATATTTGACGGGTATCTATTTTAGGTTCAATTTCAATTTTTCAACGAAGATTAATCTAGACCGTAATAATTCGGTCCCACTAGATTAACGGCTCGTAAAATCTGATTAACGTGGGAATTTCTGGGAAGTCACAAATTAGTATAGAGGTATAGATAGATAGATAGATAGAGAAGAACGTCCCAGAGCCACTTATCGTACCAGGAAGCTCCAAATGTAGATAACGTCCCAGAGGCCCTACCAGGAAGCTCCAAATCTAGGAAGCTTAGTATCTTAACTAGAAGGGTTGGACGCGCCTTGCTGCGCTGTTGATGTTATTAAGATTCTTAAATTTCTTTACTCGCTCTATTTCAAAATATATGGTGTATTACTTTTTTGAAAAGTTAAATCTCTTTAAGTTTGATCAAATTTGTACAGAAATATTTCAAAATCCATAATATTAAATCAGTGTTATTAGATTCATCATGAAATGAATTTTCATATATTTTTGTTCAATATTATGGATGTCGATATTTTTGGCTCTAAACTTGGTCGAAGCTAAAGAAATTTGACTTTTCAAAAAACTAAAACCTCTTATATGTTGAAATTAATTGAATATTTAGTTAGCCGGTGGGGGAGATGATGGAGTGAGTTTTATGTTTATTTATAATGCGGTTATTTGGTGGGTCTTTCGCGGTGTGATTCTGTGTTATCCGCTAATCAACCCATATTTATGTGGAAAATTATTTGCGCCGGTGGTTGCATGTATTATATTCCTGCTATAGTATCACATGGTGGGGCTTTTTTCTGGGTGATGGGAGTCTGGGAGGGGTTAATGTGTTTTTATAGGCTGGTTATTACTGATTGTTTTGAAAATTCTTTGGCCTGATCAAAATGGTAAACCAATTTCAAAATTGAATACCTCAATCAAGTGAAAGAGCTTTAAAATTAGGCGACATAGAGAATTAAAATAATTAAATGGGGGAGTTCCTTGAGAAATTGTTGACCCGGTCAAAATCGGGTGACCCAACTTTAAATTGAAATCTCAATTAATTGTGAAGATTTAAAAATTAGGAAGCATAGTGTATTGTGTAAAAAAAATTAAATAAGAGAGTTTTAAGAAATTGTTGACCCGGTTAAAATTGGGTGACCAAATTCCAATTGAAGACCTCAATTGATTGTGAGGCCTCCAATCCTAGGGAGCTTAGTGATATACTAGCGAGTAGTGCGCGGCGGCACGCCGCGCCATAAGGATTATAGGCTATTTATATATATTTTTAATATTTGGTAAGTCGTCCCAAGACTTGATTCGTGGCAAAGTAGTTCATACGAGAAAAGATACATACATGCATAAGTGATCTACAACATGTAGTGATAGTGGTGGCAAAGTAGTTCATACAAGAAAAGATACATCTAGTTGGTACATGCATGAGTGATCTACAACATGTAATGATAGTGGGTACTGGAATTGCGAGGCACTTGTTTTCTTCCTAGACCCAAGATATTGATTCTCAAGCTGGATTTGTCTTTGTGATGCAGTGGTAGTGAAATTTACTTCTGAATCAAACCACCACTACGGGTCCTAAGAGACATATCATCACCAACCAATCTATTCAACTCGATCCAATCTGTTCAAATCAATCCACAGAAGCTGCGCAATCCATTCAAGTTGATCCACTGAAGCATGCGCGGCCAACTATGCGCGGCGGCACGCCGCACCCATTGGTTCAGTATGTGTTTGTTTTGTTATAGTTTTTGAAATTTTGTTGTACGGTCTGCATATGCATACCTTTGAGCCAGCTCGAGAGTTTTTACGCCCAGCAATCTATTTTTTTCCCTACATATACTTATTGAACACACTTAACTACGCTTCTCATATAGTCACATTCTCGGCTTTTTTGAAGTGCAGACCAACTTATGGAGAAAAAATAACATGTAGAGGGTAAAAAAGATATGCAACTGATGAATCGTTCTTTGGCTTCTTTTCTATGAATCATCCAAGATACAACATCCACATGTGTGACATTCTACTTATATGGAGATGCTTCTTTTCTATGAATCATCCAAGATACAACATCCATATGTGTGACATTCTACTTATATGGAGATCCCTCATCTAACATCTACAACATCAGGTAGGAAGCAACATGCCCCAATTCAATACTTGTCTCCATATATAATGAGCTCCTTCTCTATACATGTCCCAGCACCACTTGAACCCATCCCTGATTGGACATGAACATGTGTTACGTGAAAAAAAAACTGATTTGTGGAAATGTATTGGAATACTTTACGTAGGACCATGGGCCATAAGAACAACACAAAATTTTGCACCACATTAGAAAATACTTGTAATTTTGCAACACAAAATAGGCATCCTATAAAAAAGACAATTCTTCTAATTTAGAAATCTTCAAATTTCAACAATAAGAAACCAATTGATGTATTATATAGTGCTAGCGGAAATTGCAGAAGCATTTGCCGGTTTAGCAAACTGATACTTGAAAGCAGGTTAGCTAGGCGAGATACAATCTGGCCGTCCATGAACCAACAAACTGGAAGAGCTAGGTGAAATACCATCTGACACTACTAGGGAAAACCCTAGCAGTAGCGCGTGTTTTGTGCCTACTAGTAGCGCGGGAAGCCGCGCTACTAATAAGGCGCTGCAGCTATTGCTTAGCAGTAACGCGTGCCATCACGCGCTACTGCTAGTACAAATAGCTGCGGCGCTTGTTCAGTACCGCGCTACTGCTAAGTTATCTACTTGCAGCGTGTTTCCTTACCATCGCTACAAGTATTTATTTTATAATTATTTTATTTTTATTGTATTTACGCGCCATCATACAAATATTGGTACAATACCAGCTGTTATGAGGTTTACATCATTATGTCCATAACAGTGTATTAAATGAAGGTGGATTAGGTTCAAGTGGAGGCAATATGTGGTGCATGTCAAAAGTATACTACTAATCCAAACTTGATCTACTTTGGATTAGTAGTACTTTCGATGTGCACCACATATTGCCTCCACTTGAATCTAATCCGCCAGCACAAGATATTTAATCGTCATCATGGTCATTACCACGAACATTATTTATTTAATCACCACTAACACTAGCTAATAATAATCATCATAGTCATTACCACCAACACTAGCTATTTTATCATCATAGTAATAGTGTAGCACATCATCATCCTAAAACTCATTTCTAGCCAGCTACTCACTCCTGCTACTCACTCCTGCTGCTCTCTCTTAGGTAAAAGAACATAAAACATGTATAGTTCTCCTCCTTGATCAAGTTGGAGCATGCAGATGAACCTGTCTCCTAATCGTGGAAGGCGTCTCTGGTTGCTGCTCCCTAGTACTTCTCTGCGCTCCCTTAACACATATTTGGTCCAGTCTTGCACTATTAAGCATCCGCCGCTAATCTTGAATGCACTAAAGTAAGCTGTAGGATATCTTGGCCGTAAGTTGATAATACTCATGACACCTTTAGTCTCGATCCCATAAGGCACAACATTCATCAGGAGTCCCTGTTGAAGAACATCGTATGGTAACATACTTAGCAATGAAGTTTAGCTTCAAAAATAATGTATGGAAAAGATGCAATGAGGATAAAAAGTAAAAATCTTACCATCCTTCCTAAATGGATGTGACCGTAGTTCATTACGAACACTATTGGTCGCACATTTTCAGTACTAAGATTTCTAAATGCAGGAAGAAAATTTGTCTTGATAGTATCAAGATCCTCAAGCCATGAAACATAATGACTAAGCTCCTCGCAGTTGAGTTCAGCTCCAGGACAGTATACGGTCCTGTCTACCAAGCGCTGGACATGTTTGCTTGCACGGAAATAAGCTGACAATACAAATTAGTTGTCAATTATTTTTGAATAAACAATATCAAAGACATAAATATGGTTGAGAAACTTACATAATGGTATAACTGGAGGCATTGGCACATTGACCCAGATGTCGGTATTACCTTCAATATCATCTTCCGGACGAATATCAAAGGTGATAACCATATCAGGCTCAAATGCATAAGTCTTGCATAGTGCTCGCCATGTTTTGCATTCAAAATAGGTGTAGTCGTCTGAATTGTATAACTTCGCATGGAAAATATAACCATGCTCGGTCTTCAAGTAAACTTTCTTTTCCTCCATACTATGACTGAAACCTATCTTATCCAATACAAAAACTCTTGCATGGCAGGGGATACGCTAGTAGAATAGTAAAAAAAATATAAGTTGAAGCAAATGAAAGCAGATGTCATGCTTAATTACGAAAAAAGACTTGTCGTTGTGACTTACTGTATCCACTTCGAAGTTCTCGTCCAGCTTGATGCTGAAGTGCCTATCATCATCTAGGAAGATTCCGTCGCACAGGCCGCGCTCGTCTTCGCAGTATTTGCAAATACCGAAATCCTTCTCGTCGTCAGACATTTCCTATGTTCATAGTTAAAACATTAATTGAAAATCGATCGAAGACAACTACCAAGATACTCAACACACAAATCCGGGGCACTCGATATTTCCTACATATTCTAGCACAAGTCATGCCAAAATTCACGGAAAAATACGACATGACCTTTGCTAAAATAGGACATATCGAGCGCCTGAAATTTGCCGGAACGGAAATGAATCAACACTCCGGCAAAACATAGGCCACTCGAAGGTATAACCTGCAAACATGACCGGCCACTTGGATATTGAGCAACACAAGATATACATTTCAAAATATCTTATAGGACTCAAATTAGCATGCATTCAATAAGCAAAAGTAGATCATCTCATGCGTCAGTACATCGTCGAATATTATCACTATTACATCACGAATAGTGTCATACATATAAAATCACTAATACAACTAAAACTCTAGGACACGACGGGTATCGGCGCGGGCGGTGGACACCCACAGAGAAGGCACCATCACGGGATCATAGCTCCAGTGAGATCCCCGGAGAACCTGCCAGGTATTGGAGAACGGCATGTGCTCCAACGCAAACAAGTAGCGACGGACGTGCGCGTCGTCCTCACTGACACGGTGACGCACCACCTCCGCGGAGTCCTCGAGCCTCTGGATCATCATTGGCCCACGCGACCGCCACCAAACAACGTTCGGGTCAACGACAGGCTGGCTCCTCACCAACCTGCGCCCCCCGGTAGGTAGCGCCTCCCAGTACCACCCCGGCGGAGCCCAGTCCCGGACATGGCCGATCTGGTCAAGCAGGTGTCGTCCTCCGCCGACTTGACGACGAGGATGCGGGATAGGCATCGTCCACGTCGAGGCGGGAAAAATTGCTTTAACTAAAAAATAGAAACAAGTTCTTACTAACTAGTTCTATTAATTCAACTAGTTCTTACTAAAAATAATACTATAAATAAAAATATTCTAGTACCTAATTAGTACCTAATTCTTACCATCTAAGTAATTAACTAACTAGCACTAAAAATAGCACTAAAAATAGCCTAGGGTTCATACTAACTAGCACTAAATACCTAGGGTTCATAATAATTAAGCAGAGAAGAGGGATCGAGAGGGAGAGAGGATCGGAAGGGAGAGTGCTTACAGAGGGGAGAGAGATGGGGTCGGGGAGACGGCGGCACCGAGGCGCGGCGAGGCGGCCGGCGGGGAGACGGCGGCGAGGCGGGGTCGGGGGAGACGGCGGCGAGGCGGGGTCGGGGGAGACGGCGGCGAGGCAGGGTCGGGCGAGACGGCGGTGGCGAGGTGGGGTCGGGAATTGGGGGAGGAAGCAGAGGAGAGGGAATCAGACCGCGCGGGGGGTTAGGTGAAAATAGCTTTAACTGTAGCGTGGGAAGGAAAAACGCGTTGCTGCTAAAATCCATAGTAGTAGCGCTGTCCGTAGAAGGGCGCTACTACTATACCTAGCACGCCGGGAACGGTGTGGCAATTATAGTAGTAGCGCTTTCTGCAAGGACAGCGCTACTGCTATTCTGCTAACTGTAGCACGGTTCTGCCGAACGCGCTACTGAAAAGTAACAGTAGCGCCTCATTTTAACAAGCGCTACTGGTAACATTCTGTGTATAAGGTTTTCCCTAGTAGTGTGACCGTCCATGAACCAAACAAACTGGAAGCACACTATTATGGGAAAATAGTCTATGTAGGTGATAGCATCCAAGATCACTAAAATATTGTTTAGCGTCTATGGGCTTCCAGATGAACACATATTTCTGTCTATAGGCTTCCAGATGAACACATATTTCTGTCTATAGGCTTCCAGATGAACACATATTACAGTCTTGCCTATATTCCAATAACTCGGTGTGATTAACTGAATATGTACCAGCAGGCCAATAAAAATGGTGCCTACAACACCATAAGGGGGTACCTCATACAGGTAGCACAAAGCCAGAGACCCAGTCAATAGTTTGTGTCAACATAAGTTCGCAGAATAACAAGTTCAGTCTGCATAAACATTATTTCTCTCCTGTAAGATTTTACACAGGTAATGAGTATGTTCTTATATATTTCATGCAATAATGGTGATCTGAACCATGCTGAAGAAAAGCTATCCTACGCTACTTCTTAACAAAAACTTCTCTCGTGAAGATATGTGTCATGGTAACTACAACACACTGCTTGAATCTATACAATAATGGTAATACCTGAACTTGATAACAGTCAGGGTTAATCCTAGGTGTGTCGTTCTTACACTTTCTCTCCATAGTGGGTCACGCAGTTACTCATTGATCATTTTATCAATTACATTTAAAAAGCTGATTCTTAGGTCTGTGATTGCAGCTGACATCAGGCACCTCATCTGTATTTCCCATGTGTAATTATAATGCAAGGTATAAAGAAAATTTATTACTAAAGGTATCTAGAACTCTGTCTCTTTACCTTATACACGATTTCCCGCTTAATATTGAAAACCTTGCTGGGGAGGCTCGGCATAATACTCCCAGACTTATAATAGAAGTGTAAAAACAGATATATACAGTAAAATGGACATTCAGATCGCATATCTTGACTACTATTGAACTATCATCGGAAAAGAATTAAACTTCCTAATCTACAAAATTACCAAAAATTATAGAAGAGATAAAACCCTACTAAAACAGGACAGAACCACAAATCGCAAATGCATATTGATTCGAGACTTGTTCAGTGTTCACTGGGTGATGTTAATTGTCGTGGTGTTGCACAGTGGCACGCGAGGCCATCTTTTTCTATAGATGGCATAGATGTATTAAGAATTCAACTTCCATTTACAGATTCGGAATGGTCCAAGGATAATTTAGAATAATCGGAGGAAAACTTTGCTCTCACATTGGCTGACATTGGTGAACAAAATTTAACTGAAATGTAAATAAGTTCAAGCCTACAATATTTTGAATGCAAAACAGATCTGTTTGTGACTATTGCACATGAATTAAAAACTCAGAACTGCATGACCTGATTAAAATCTAAAATCCCATGAATTCATAAGAAAATCTATCATGTGGGAAAACTCAGCAAGTGATCTCACATATACGGAAAGCTAAAAGTTCAGGTGGGATTTCCTTCAGAGAAGCCCATGTAAAACTGTTTTGGTCCAAAAGTGCAGGCTGACATATGACCAACTTATCCACTTGCAGAGATAAGCTATTGTAACACTTTGTGTTCAGATCAATACACACTTGTACTCCTCGATCTTGAATGTAGCAGTTTGGTAAAATAAACGGCAGTACTTTATCTGATCTCATGAACCAACCTAACTCTGAATGATAGGTGAAGCAGAACAGGTAAGCGGGACAGCGAGAGCAACCCAAATTAAGACGGGGAGATGCACTTACAGGAAGGCATGTAAAGATTTTTTTTTTCACTTCGAATGCTTCCATGCAGCATCAGCCGGCCGAACATCCAGCAAAGAAAGAACTAATGGACAACATGAACCAACAAAACAACTCAAGATTAAGGCAAACAGTAACCAAGGGAGAGTAAAGAAAAATAGGACTGGGAAGGAACGGAGCCACACCAGTCGGAGTCTGCAGCATGTGCTTGAAGGTGAGATGCACCGGCACATGATGACCTCGCCGGAGCTGAAGAACGAATCCACCATCCAGACCGTGAACCTGAAACTCACTAAACCAAGATATCAAAAATCAGATTAATCCAATCCATAGCGGTGAAATCAACTTGTAAATTGAGAATCAAAGCGTGTTGCTATTGATCAATCATCAATCACTGTGAGCTGAGTCCACTGGACATTGTGAGTCAGGTAATGATGGATCATGAATTGGCAAAAATGAACATACCATTTGGGACGCAAGAATCCTTCCGTGGCCTCTTCCTCTCCACCTGTTCGGCCGACGTCGCTTCTGGTGCAGTACTGGACTACTTGACGAAGGAAAGTACGTGACCATCGTTCATGCTCAGGCTTGGCTCGGTTTGGTCAATTGCTAGAACACCTCGCATGCGAGCTGAGCACCAGCGTCGCTGGAGGCGGCAAGCGAGGGGCTAGAGCTGGCGCGGGGCAGAGAGGCTGCTAGAGGAGGCCAGCGTGTCAACCTAGACACCCTGTTCACGTACCTGCAGGCTGTAGCAGAACAATCGTCTCCCGCCCAGCCTCCTCCGACGCCGGGCGCGCCCTCTTCCTCTGCCCGAGCTGCTTTTCCAAGACTCCAATGGCATTGCCGCCCCATCCTTCAATGCCAACACCGCCACCGATGACCCAAGCAGCGATGGAGGAGCCCCTGGCCATATAGTGTGTCCCTGTTTTGTGATTTACGTCGCCTTGGGGAAAGAGGAGCGGCGTACTGAAGGAGAGCGGCGGAGCTCCCTCCGGCCGGTGGTAAGAGATGAGATGGAGGGCATGGGGAGAAGCTCCCTCCGGCGGCGTCAAGAGATGAGGTGCAGGGCATGGGGAGGGGGTGTGGGGAATTGCTGCGGGCCGCTGGCTGACTCGATCTCGAGCAACTGCTCGGAGGCAATCAGAGGAGACATGTCTCATTTATACAGAGGAGGGGACGTCTTTAGATAAGTTGACGTGTCGATATGGTGAACCCTCTTTACCCTCAGGACTACACGCGTGACATCCAGATTGACCTGTTGTACACCCATTTTTTTAAAAAAAAATCAGAAAAAAGATGCAACGACGCGTGGGACGGGGCCAACACACCTAAACCGGCAACAGCCCTGTGAATCGAACGTGAAAAACGCAGAGACAGATAAAAAAAGGCAAGATCTCTCTGGAAACTGATTGTAGACAAGGCCACATAAATAGATAACTACCACGTCAGAAGAGAACACGCCCACAAACTCTTCCAGACACGCGTCATTTTTACAACAGCGGTAAAAAAAGTTCAAAAAACCCAGGGAAAAGGAACCCTTACGGGCCTAGTATTCTAGTTATGTTGGGGAACGTAGTAATTTTAAAAAATTTCCTACGCACACGCAAGATCATGGTGATGCATAGCAACGAGAGGGGAGAGTGTTGTCCACGTATCCTCGTAGACCGAAAGCGGAAGCATTAGCACAACGTGGTTGATGTAGTCGTATGTCTTCACGATCCGACCGATCCAAGTACCGAACGTACGGCAGCTCCAAGTTCAGCACACGTTCAGCTCGATGATGTCCCGCGAACTCCGATCCAGCACAGCTTCACGGGAGAGTTCCGTCAGCACGACGGCGTGATGATGGTAATGACGTTGCTACCGACGCAGGGCTTCGCCTAAGCACCGCTACGATATGACCGAGGTGAAATTTGGTGGAGGGGGCACCGCACACGGCTGGGAGAGATCAACAGATCAACTTTTGTGTCTAGAGGTGCCCCTGCCCCCGTATATAAAGGAGTGGATGAGATGAGGGGCTGGCCCTCTCTATGGCGCGCCCTGGGGAGTCCTACTCCCACCGGGAGTAGGATTCCCCCCTTCCATGTAGTAGGAGTAGGAGTCAAGGAAAGGGAAGAGAGAAGAGAAGGAAGGAGGCGGCGTCGCCCCTCCCCCTAGTCCAATTCGGACTAGGCCTTGGGGGAGCGCGCGACCTGCCTCTCTCTCTCTCCCTTAAAGCCCAATAAGGCCCATATACTCCCCGGCGAATACCGGTAACTCTCCGGTACTCCAATAAATACCCGAATCACTCGGAACCTTTCCAATGTCCGAATATAGTCGTCCAGTATATCGATCTTTACGTCTCGACCATTTCGACACTCCTCCTCATGTCCCCGATCTCATCCGGGACTCTGAACTACCTTAGGTACATCAAAACACATAACTCATAATATAAATCGTCACTGAACTCTAAGTGTGCGGACCCTATGGGTTCGAGAACTATGTAGACATGACCGAGACATGTCTCCAGTCAATAACCAATAGCGGAACCTGGATGCTCATATTGGTTCCCACATATTCTACGAAGATCTTTATTGGTCAAACCACATAACAACATACGTTGTTCCCTTTGTCATCGGTATGTTACTTGCCCGAGATTCGATCGTCGGTATCTCAATACCTAGTTCAATCTCGTTACCAGCAAGTCTCTATGCTTGTTATGTAATTCATCATCCCACAACTAACTCATTAGTCACATTGCTTGCAAGGCTTATAGTGATGTGCATTACCGAGAGGGCCCAGAGATACCTCTCCAACAATCGGAGTGACAAATCCTAATCTCGAAATACGCCAACTCAACAAGTACCCTCGGAGACACCTGTAGAGCACCTTTATAATCACCCAGTTACGTTGTGACGTTTGGTAGCACACAAAGTATTCCTCCGGTAAACGGGAGTTGGATAATCTCATAGTCATAGGAACATGTATAAGTCATGAAGAAAGCAATAGCAACATACTAAACGATCAAATGCTAAGCTAACGTAATGGGTCAAGTCAGTCACATCATTCTCTAATGATGTGATACCGTTAATCAAATGACAACTCATGTCTATGGCTAGGAAACTCAACCATCTTTGATTCAACGAGCTAGTCAAGTAGAGGCATACTAGTGACATTATGTTTGTCTATGTATTCACACATGTACTAAGTTTCCGGTTAATACAATTCTAGCATGAATAATAAACATTTATCATGATATAAGGAAATATAAATAACAACTTTATTATTGCCTCTAGGGCATATTTCCTTCAGTCTCCCACTTGCACTAGAGTCAATAATCTAGTTCACATCATCATGTGATTTAACACCAATATTCACATCTGTATGTCATTAACACCCATAGTTCAGATTGACATGTGACCAACACCCAAAGGGTTACTAGAGTTAATAATCTAGTTCACATCGCTATGTGATTAACACCCAAAGAGTACTAAGGTATGATCATGTTTTGCTCGTGAGAGAAGTTTAGTCAACGGGTCTATCACATTCGGAGCCGTATGTATTTTGCAAATATTCTATGTCTATAATGCTCTGCACGGAGCTACTCTAGCTAACTGGTCCCACTTTCAATATGTATCCATATTGATACTTAGAGTCATCTGGATCGATGTAAAAGCTTGCACTGATGTAACTTATAACGAACTCTTTTATCACCTCCATAATCGAGAAACATTTCCTTAGTCGTCACTAAGGATATTCTTGACCGCTGTCCAGTGATCTACTCCTATATCAAAATTGTACTCCCTTGCCAAACTCAAAGCAAGGTATACACTAGGTCCGGTACACGGCATAGCATACTTTATAGAACCTATAACTGAGGCATAGGGAATGACTTTTCATTCTCTTTCTATTTTCTGCCATGGTCGGGTTTTGAGTCTTGCTCTACTTTACACCTTGCAACACAAGCAAGAACTCCTTCTTTGACTGTTCCATTTTGAACTACTTCAAAATCTTATCAAGGTATGTACTCATTGAAAAATCTTTATCAAGCGTCTTGATCTATCTCTATAGATCTTGATGCTCAATGTGTAAGTAGCTTCACCGAGGTCTTTCATTGAAAAACTCTTATTCAAGTATCCTTTTATGCTATCCAGAAATTCTACATAATTTCCAATCAACAATATGTCATCTACATATAGTATTAGAAATGCTACAGAGCTCCCACTCACTTTCTTGTAAATACAAGCTTCTCCAAAAGTCTGTATAAAACCATATGCTTTGATCAACTCATCAAAGCGTATATTCCAACTCCGAGATGCTTGCACCAGTCCATAAATGGATCACTGCAGCTTGTACACTTTGTTAGCACCTTTAGGATTGAAAAAACCTTATGGTTGCATCATATACAACTCTTCTTTAAGAAATCCATTAAGGAATGTAGTTTTGACATGTATTTGCCAGATTTCATAAAATGTGGCGACTTGCCAACACTAGTAGAAAAAGCACCTAATATGAGACACATTAGTGCCGGTTTGGTTTTGAGCCGGCACTAATGAGTCCATCAGTGCCGGTTCCAACGGCTAGCCGGCCGTTCTCATTAGTACCGATTCGCGGCGAACCTTTAGTACCGGTTCGTGCCACGAACCGGTACTAAAGAGGGTGGTGGCAGGGTGTTGTCAGTCTGGGGCCCGTCCAACACCTTTAGTACCGGTTCGTGGCACGAACCGGTACCAAAGGTCGACGTACATAAACCCTTTGTCCACCCGAGCCACTCTGTTCTTCCCCTTTCCCCTTACTTCTCCTCTGCTCTTCCCCTTTCCCCTCGAGATCCTCACAAATTTTGCCCAAAATTTGTCAAGATTTGAAGGCCCCCATCCATTCAAATGATCACAAAGGTTAGCAACTTTGTCCTTTCAACTCTCATTGCTAGATTAGCTCTTGCAATGCTTTGTATAGTGATTAATTTGGGAGGAATCATATTTGATAGTATTTGATTTATATGCAATTTGAGTTCAAAAATAACACTTAGTTTGCATATGTAGGTGTGGTTTACTTAGTGCCTTCTAAATCTCCGTCGTAACCACCGTCGATCGCCCGCACCGCCCGTCGCTGGCACCACCTTGTGGTGAGGCTCTTGTTCATGAATGTTTTACATTACCAAATTGATGTTTGTGTGATTTGGATATATAGTTACTCGTATAATTATCTTACTCGTATGTTGTTTGTTATACATAGTGCCATGGTTTTGATATCCGTCCCCGTCGGCCCTTGTCCTTGTTATGATTCGGTTGTGGTATATTCTCTTTTAAAACTAGTTGTTGCATTTCGTGTTTATGACAAATTATGCCCATCAAGTTGACATAGATATTTTTATCTAGGAGGTACGTGAACCGGAAATTCCAACCGACCCTATTGTTGAGAGGTTAAATTTAGTTGAAAGAGAAAACGAGTATTTGAAAGAAAAATTGGAAAGAATTGAGGGGGAGAAGATGGAATTGGAGTTGCATGTTGCCGATGTCGTCGATGATCACAAGATCAAGATGGAGAAAATGAGGTTGAAGATTAGAAAGATTAGAAAATATGCCATTGATAGTGTGGCTTGGTATCATTATGCTGTTGGATCAATTGTTACCTTACTTGCGATCTTCATCGCATTTGTTGTTGCATTTAAATTCTTTAGCTAGAGAGTTATTTGTATGTTGCATTTAATTAAGTGTTGTATATGAACGTTATGTATGAACTTTATGTATGAACTTGTATTAGTTTGGTCTATTTGGTGTTGTGTAATGAAGATGAGCCGACAATGGATGTATGATGACCGATGCTCTCCCGAGTTCATTAATGGCGTGCATACTTTTCTGCGGGCCGCTGAGGCAAACAAGCGGGCTGATGGTTTTATGCCTTGTCCATGTGCTGGCTGTAAGAATGGTCACAGTTACTCTACAAAAAAAAACCATTCAGATCCACCTATTTAAGTCCGGTTTCATGCCCCACTATAATGTTTGGACCAAGCACGGAGAAATAGGGGTTATGACGGAAGACAATGAAGAAGAAGAGGACGACGACGGCTATCCTGGCCATGGGTTCACTGAATACGATGATACAACAAAGGGGGAAGAAGCTGAGCCGGCAATGCGGGAAGAAGCTGAAGAAGAGGCATCAGATGAGCCCGCTGATGATCTAGGTCGGGCCATTGCTAATGCAAAGAGAAACTGCAAGTGATCCGGAGAGGACGAAGTTGCAGCGCATGTTAGAGGATCACAAGAAATTGTTGTACCAATTGCGAAGTTGACAAAAAAGTTGGGCACCACACTTGAATTGCTGCAATGGAAGGCGAGAATGGTGTATCGACAAGGGATTGGGAAAGTTTCGTAATGATAAAGAATATGCTTCAAAGGACAACGAATTGCCCGAGATGCGTATGAAGCAAAGAAGGCTGTCTGCCCTCTAGGGTTAGAGGTGCAAAAGATACATGCATGCCCTAATGACTGCATCCTCTACCGCGGTGAGTACGAGGATTTGAATGCTTGCACGGTATGCGGTGCATTGCGTTATAAGATCAGCCGCGATGACCCTGGTGATGTCGAGGGCGAGTGCCCTAGGAAGAAGATTCCTGCCAAGGTGATGTGGTATGCTCCTATAATACCACGGTTGAAACGTTTGTTCCAAAACAAAGAGCATGCGAAGGTGATGCGGTGGCACGCAGAAGATCGTAAGAAAGACGGAAAGTTGAGAGTACCCGCTGACGGTTCGCAGTGGAGAAAAATCGAGAGAAAGTACTGGGAGGAGTTTGCAGGTGACCCAAGGAACGTATGGTTTGGTCTAAGCACAGATGGCATTAATCCTTTTGGGGAGCAGAGCAGCAACCATAGCACGTGGCCTGTGACTCTATGTTTGTATAACCTTCCTCCTTGGTTGTGCATGAAGCGGAAGTTCATTATGATGCCAGTGCTCATCCAAGGCCCTAAGCAACCCAGCAATGACATTGATGTGTACCTAAGGCCATTAGTTGAAGAACTATTACAGCTGTGGAATGGAATAGGTGTACGTGCATGGGATGAGCACGGACAGGAAGAATTTGACCTAAAGGCGTTGCTGTTCGTGACCATCAATGATTGGCCTGCTCTCAGTAACCTTTCAGGACAGACAAACAAGGGATACCGCGGATGCACGCTGTCGGTGTCAAACCGGCGGATCTCGGGTAGGGGGTCCTGAACTGTGCGTCTAGGCGGATGGTAACAGGAGACGAGGGACACGATGTTTTACCTAGGTTCGGGCCCTCTTGATGGAGGTAAAACCCTACGTCTTGCTTGATTAATATTGATGATATGGGTAGTACAAGAGTGGATCTACCACGAGATCAAGGAGGCTAAACCCTGGAAGCTAGCCTATGGTATGATTGTTGTAATGGAGGTTATGTCCTACGGACTAAAGCCCTCCGGTTTATATAGACACCGGAGAGGGCTAGGGTTACACAGAGTCAGTTACAATGGTAGGCGATCTACATATCCGTATCGCCAAGCTTGCCTTCCACGCTAAGGAAAGTCCCATCCGGACACGGGACGGAGTCTTCAATCTTGTGTCTTTGTAGTCTTGGAGTCCGGCGGACGATGATAGTCCGGCTATCCGGACACCCACTAATCCAGGACTCCCTCAGTAGCCCCCGAACCAGGCTTCAATGACGATAAGTCTAGCGCGTATATAGTCTTCGGCGTTGCAAGGCGGGTTCTCCCTTTAAGTTCCATGTACCTGCCGAACAGTGTCCAGCTCTCTTATAAATGCTGCGCTTCTTGGTTCCCACGCCCAATAATGGCCTTCTTCCACGCGTTGCCCGAATGCGAAAAGCCAGGGCATCTTTTATGTTTTACCCCCTAACTGTGCAAATAATCTGCCTATAAGAGAGGCAAGAATCCAGATCCAAATCACACCATCTTCCCTCCGCGAATACTCATCGGAGCGCTCCTGACCAAGAATCCATTCCATCATGGACCGTCGACGCGGCTCCTCTTCTCGCGCTCCCAGCCCTCTGCCAGGAGATTGGAGGAGGTGCTCTGTTCCGCACAATGAGCTGGTGAAGCTCCAAGCGGGGGGGTATCTCCCTCCGGCCTTCATGGTTCCGGTTCGAGCCGGGCTGGCCACCAATCAAGGTGGAAAGCAAGCGGAGGCTACCCCGGGCCCCAACAAGGGGGAGTGGGTATGCTTCGTCCCCTATCTGATAAGGGGACTCGGATTTCCTATACATCTGTTTCTCCGGGGGCTCCTGGAGTTCTACGGACTCCAGCTCCATCACCTTACACCCGCTTCTATCCTACATATCGCGGGGTACGTAGCTCTCTGCGAGCTATTTCTGGGCATCGAGCCCCATTTTGCACTGTGGAAGAGGTTGTTCTGCCTCGTACCCCGCTCTCACGAGGGGTCCATATATCAAGTGGGCGGCGCCGAAATATGGCGCATTGCTGGGACCGGATATCCGTCCGGAACCCCTAAGGAGGCGTCCGAAGACTGGCCTTCGGAATGGTTTTATATAGAGGACGCTCCGCTGCCGGACCCTGTTCGGATCGACCTCCCGGAGTTCAGTACTGCTCCCCTGAAGAAATGCCTTAGCTGGCGCCCACGGAGCCCCCGACTGGAGGAAGACAAGAGCGTCCATTATCTGATGGGCCGAATAAGATTACTGGCCCACTCCGGGTTGACCATGATTGGAGTCATGGCAACATGCATTACGCTGGGGTGCAGCCACCGCGATCTGAGGCCACCCATGTGGGATTTCAACGGGGAAGATGGCGCCACCCGTCACGGCCGCAAAGGACCGGATTCGGCCGAGGATCTGGTGACGATCCTGTCCGGCCTGTACAAAGGGGAGAAGGAGGACTTCCTCCAGACGAACCCCTTGAATGGGTTTTCCATGAATAACCCTCGAAGTTGGGTAAGCGAACACTCTAAGGGCCCGACCCATGTTTTCAAAGTTTAAGCTTCTCATATTATGTCTTTGGCGTAGGAACTGCGTCGGACTGTGGAGGACATGATAAGTCCAGCTCCGCAACCTGAGGATCCAGAGAGATCCCAAGATCCGGCCTCGGAAGAGGATCCGGATATAAAGGTGGAGCTAATCGACGGGGTGTTCCACCAGCTCAGCATGGATAATGCCTTAGTTCCCATTACGGCCGACTACCCCGGATTATATCCGGCTTCCCAGGTGATTGTGACCGAAGCCCCGACACCATTGTTTCTTCCTTGCTCATATCTGACCTTCGCATACGATGGTGTTTTGCAGGAAGCGCCTCCAGGGCGGGAAGCCGAGCCCGCGGTGGCTGACCAACAAAGGCCAGTCCGGACCAGCAGGCGGAAGAGCAGCATGGCACGGACTGAAACGTCGCCGCAAAGGTATAGCTCGCAGTTAATTATTCGGAGCAACGTTCCTAGGAAGCGTTTGAGTGCTCACGATCTTTGTAGGAGAAAAAGCGCCTGCCGAACTGCGGGCGTAGAGGTTGCCAATCCGACCTCGACCAGCCAGGCTCCAGCACCTGGTCTGGAGAGGGAGGCAAGCGCAAGGCGCGGGCCGGATACTCCTCCAACGGAGGATGCCGACCGACTGTCCGCCACCAAGTCTGAGGTAGAGAGCACCATGAACCACAGGCGCCGCCGGACAGTATTTCGTGAAGCGTGCTTCTCCCCTGAGGCGTTGAATGCCTTTAACGCGGGGGACGTGCACCTCCGTGCTGCTCAAGATGGTTTTACCAGAGCCACGGAGCAGTATGTAAAGGACATACGGGTAAGAGATTTTAATAGTTATATATGCCAGTAGCCCCCGAGACTTAAAGTAGTTATGTTAACTGATTTAATGATCATTTGAAATGCAGGATCTTACCAAGAAGAATACCCGACTTTCTCAGGAGCTGCAAGAGTGCAAGGCCCAACTTGAGGCTGCACTTGCTGCCGCAGGAGGAAACACAGATGCCCCTCCTGGTAACACACTTGTTTTTAAATATAAGCGCTGTACAGCGTGCGCGCTAGTCTAATAAAGACACTGCAGGTGCTGCCGGACAAGATCCGGACAGGCAGGAACTGCTGCCCCAGCGGAAGGCCGGCGAGAGGGTGCTGAATAGAGTGCAGCAGGAAAGGAACAAACTCCACGATGCCCATGCCCAGCTTGGAGAGGAGCTGAATGGCGTTCGGGTCGAGCTGTCCGGCTCCGTTAAGGAGAATCAGCGTCTTCGTCGCGGCATCTATAGTAAGTGCTTGAGCGAACTCCTTTGAAAAGAAGAGTTCGGCGAGGAAGCAATTGACAAAATATGTCTTGTAGGTATACTCACAGGTCGCCCTGCAGAGGAGATGCCTGTATCAACGGGTGATCAACTTCCCGAGCTGTTGCAACTGCTCGAACGAGTTCGACAGGCGATGAGCAGCGTCGTCCAGGCTTTATGGCCAGCCCTCTCCCTACCCGAGGGCCTTGGGGAGCTTGCGGAGAAGCTTCAGGGAGTGCGGCAGCGCTTCCGTTTATGGAAGATTTCGGCCTGCCGCCAAGGTGCCAGGGAGGCTTGGGCGATGGTGAAGATGCGGTACAAGAAGGCGGATCCCAACCACATGGCCGAGGTCGGACCAGTGGGGCCTGATGGGAAGGAGATCCCTGTGAGTTTAGTATACAGCCAAGTAGAGTTGGCTGCTAAATTTTCCCAACGGGACTGTAAGTTAGACAGCCTGTTAGACGGGATTGAGGAGGAATACAATCGATGGATTTGTGATGTATTTTAAAATGACATGTGGAATGCCTTCTAGCCGGATGGTAGATCGTTTGTCTTTGCCGACCTTTTCGCTTCAACCTCGGGACCCTAGAGTCCGGAGTGTGTCCGAATACCTTCTTGGTCAAGAAACGACCGTGGTATGCATGGAGACCAGGCGTAGGGGTCATTAGTGCTTTATCAGACAAGTGCCCAACTAGTTATGTTATATTACATGGTTAGTAAGAAACATCTTCCAGGGAGAATAGTTCTGTTAAGGGTTCCTTTCCCTGGGAGGCATGCCCTAAAGTGCATGTCTGGACTGCGAAAAAACAGAAAAACATCTGGGGGCAGATAAAGAAGTAGGTAAAAAATCATCTTTCAAGTCACAGACCGAATATTCCCTTAAGTACGCTAGCTTTCGGCTTCACCCAGTCGAGGTACACATCCGCCGACCCGCAGTAATAATCGCAGAGGTGCTCCTTTACCTCCTAGCGAACAATCGAGGACGTAGGGGTAAGCACAGAGCGAGCAAGCCAGCTTGGCCAAAACTTAAGTCATATCGATGCATATAATGGTGAGTAAAAGGTACATGTGGAAGCTTGACACATGTGCTGGGCATGAAGCCCTTACAGTTGAGCTTCTTGAAAAAGAAGCCCCCAGGTATAATGAGTGCGAATGGCACATCAAGTGTATGCGGACAATGCGCAGGTAGGCCCTTAAGGGCTTTTTAGTAAAAGTGTTAAGAGAAGAAAAAGAAACAAAAGAAAGCCGAAGTGTAAAAAATGTGAACGGGGGAAGGGGACGAACTCTTAGTCCGGCGCTAGGCATAGAATCTTCGGGGGTGGGCTGCGTTCCATGGGTTCGGCTCGAGTCGGTTGTCCGACGCATTTCGTAGACGGTACGCTCCGCCAGTCAGGACTTGATCGATAATGAAGGCCCCCTCCCATTTGGGCTTGAGCTTGTCCTTTTTCTTGTCCGGGAGGCGTAGAACTAGTTCGCCAACGTTATAAGTCTTGGCCCGTACTTCTCTGCTTTGATATCTGCGAGCCTGCTGCTGATAGAATGTGGAACGAGCCTTGGCGACGTCGCATTCTTCCTCCAATGCGTCCAAGCTGTCCTGCCGATCTAACTCGGCCTCTCTTTCTTCGTACATGCGCACTCGAGGTGAGTCATGAATAATGTCGCAGGGAAGAACTGCCTCTGCGCCGTATACCATAAAAAATGGTGTGAATCCGGTAGTACGGTTAGGCGTTGTCCGCAGCCCCCAGAGTACGGAGTCGAGCTCCTCAACCCAGTGCGTGTCAGATTTCGTAAGTGACCGCACTAGTCTGGGTTTAATGCCGCTCATTATGAGACCATTTGCTCGTTCCACTTGACCGTTGGTTTGAGGATGATAGACTGAAGCGTAATCGAGCTTAATGCCCATGTTTTTGCACCATGACTTAACCTCGTCGGCCGTGAAGTTCGTGCCGTTATCGGTGATGATGCTGTGGGGGACACCATAACGGTGTACCACCCCGGATATAAAGTCTATCACTGGTCCGGACTCTGCCGTTTTGACTGGTTTGGCCTCTATCCATTTGGTGAATTTGTCCACCATGACCAATAGATACCTTTGCTTGTGGGTTCCACCTTTAAGGGGTCCAACCATATCAAGCCCCCAGACCGCGAACGGCCAGGTAATGGGTATATTTTTTAGGGCGGTGGGTGGCATGTGGCTCTGATTAGCAAAGAGCTGACAACCGACTCATCTTTGGACTAAGTCCTGAGCATCTGCCCGGGCCGTCGGCCAATAAAATCCTGTACGGAATGCCTTTCCTACAAGGGCCCGGGCTGCTGCGTGGTGTCCGCCTAGTCCGGCATGAATTTCAGCCAGGAGGTTTCGCCCTTCCTCTTCGGAGATACACCTTTGAAGGACTCCGGTTGTACTTTTCTTATAAAGTTCTCCCTCATGGACCTTGTAGGCTTTCGATCGCCGGACTATGCAGCGGGCCCCATTTTGGTCTTCGGGAAGTTCCTGCCTAAGCAAGTAGGCTAGGAATGGTTCTGTCCACGGGTCGATTACTGCCATTATGTCGTGGGCTGAAGGTGTTATGTCGTCGGCTGAATCGCTGGTTGGCGCGGTTGTTTCCGGTTTGTCGTTTCCGGACTCCCCTTCCCATAGTACGGATGGCTTGAAGAGCTATTCCAGGAAGATATTTGGAGGGACAGCGTCACGTCTTGCGCCGATGCGTGCCAGTACGTCGGCTGCTTGGTTATTATCTCGGGCTACATGATGGAATTCAAGTCCTTCAAACCGAGCTGACATTTTTAAGACAGCGTTGCGATATGCTGCCATTTTCGGATCCTTGGCGTCAAAGTCTCCATTTATTTGGGATATTGCAAGGTTTGAATCCCCGCGCACCTCTAGGCGTTGAATGCCCATGGAGATTGCCATCCGGAGAGCATGTAGAAGGGCCTCGTATTCGGCTGTGTTGTTGGAGTCCGTGTACATTATTTGAAGTACGTATTGGATTGTGTCCCCGGTCGGGGACGTCAATACGACGCCAGCCCCCAGTCCGGCCAACATTTTGGAGCCGTTGAAGTGCATAGTCCAATTGGAGTATGCGCCGTACTCTTTAGGGAGTTCGGCTTCGGTCCATTCAGCGACAATGTCAGCCAGAACTTGTGACTTTATAGCTCGCCGAGGTTTGTAGGTTATATCGAATGGTAAGAGCTCAATGGCCCATTTTGCAATCCTGCCTGTTGCGTCGCGGTTGTTTATAATGTCATTAAGTGGTACTTCGGAGGCCACTGTTATCGAACACTCTTGAAAGTAGTGTCGGAGCTTCCGGGATGCCATGAACACCGCATACGCTATCTTTTGATAGTGCGGGGAACGGGACTTGCAGGGGGTTAACACAGTGGATACGTAGTACACTGGTTTTTGAAGAGGGAATTTATGTCATTCTGTCTCTCGTTCGACGATGAGTACCGCGCTTACAACTTGATGTGTTGCTGCGATGTATAACAACATTGGTTCGCCCAGGTTGGGCGCAGCTAGAACCGGATTTGTTGCCAATATGTCCTTTATTTCTTCGAGTCCGGCAGTGGCAGCATCCGTCCACTCGAAGTGTTCGGTGCGCCTAAGGAGGCGATAAAGGGGCAGTGCCTTTTCTCCCGAGCGGGAGATAAAGCGGCTTAAAGCTGCCACGCATCCAGTCAATTTTTCTATCTGTTTGAGGTCTTTTGGAATATCCAACTGTGATAGAGCTCGGATCTTGGTCGGGTTTGCTTCAATTCCTCTACCGGATACAATGAAGCCCAGCAGCTTTCCGGCTGGTACGCCGAAAACGCATTTTTCCGGATTCAGCTTGATGTCATATGCTCTGAGGTTGTCGAATGTGAGCCTCAAGTCGTCTACTAAAGTTTTGACGTGTTTGGTTTTGACGACTACGTCGTCTACGTATGCCTCTACTGTTTTGCCAATCTGGGTGGCCAGACATGTTTGTATCATGCGCTGATATGTTGCACCAGCGTTTTTAAGTCCGAAGGGCATCGTGTTGAAGCAGAATGGTCCATAGGGAGTGATGAATGCCGTTGCGGCTTGGTCTGCTTCCGCCATCTTGATTTGATGGTAGCCAGAGTATGCGTCCAGGAAGCACAATGAATCGTGTGCTGCAGTAGCATCGATTATTTGGTCGATGCGGGGGAGGGGGAAGGGATCCTTTGGGCAAGCCTTATTGAGGTCTTTAAAATCGACGCATAGGCGCCAGGATTTGTCCTTCTTTGGTACCATTACCAGATTTGCTAGCCAATCCGAATGTTTGATATCTCTGATGAATCCGGCTTCCAATAGTTTGGCTAGCTCTTCTCCCATTGCTTTTCTTTTGGGTTCGGAAAATCGTCGAAGAGCCTGTTTGACTAGCTTGAATCCTTTTAGGATGTTTAGGCTGTGTTCTGCCAATCTGCGTGGGATTCCGGGCATGTCCAAGGGGTGCCAGGCGAAGATGTCCCAATTTTCCCGAAGGAATTTTCGCAGTGAGGCGTCTACATCAGGGTTCAACTGCGCCCCGATGGAGGCCATCTTTGTTGGGTCCGTTGGGTGGACCTGGAATTTTACTATTTCATCTGCTGGTTTAAAGGAGGTGGACTTGGATCTCTTATCGAGTATCACATTGTCCCTATTCACCGTAGAGCGCAGCGCGGTGAGTTCTTCTGCCGCTAGGGCTTCGGATAGTGCTTCCAGGGCTAATGCGGCTGTCTTGTTTTCGGCACGGAGTGCTATGTCCGGATCACTAACGAGAGTGATTATTCCGCCGGGCCCGGGCATTTTGAGCTTCATGTACCCGTAATGGGGTACTGCTTGAAAAATTGTGAATGCCTCTTGTCCTAATATAGCGTGATATCCGCTGCTGAACGGGGCCACTTGGGCGTGACTTCTTCGATCTATTATTGTCCGTGAGCGAACACCACATCGAGTGTGATTTTTCCGGTGCAGCGTGCTTCCCGGCTAGGGATTATTCCTCTGAAGGTTGTGCTGCTTTGCTCAATACGGCTCCAGTCTATTTCCATTTTTTGAAGAGTTTCCTCGTAGATGAGGTTTAATCCGCTGCCGCCATCCATGAGGACCTTTGTAAGTCGAAAGCCGTCCACTATTGGACTAAGTACCAGTGCGGCTGGTGCTCGGGCTGTTCGGAATTTAGGTTCGTCATTGGCGTTGAAGGTGATGGCAGTGTCGCTCCATGGATTTGTTGTTGCTACTTGGTAGACTTCGGCGAGGCTGCGGATTGTTCTTTTCCGCATATTATTTGATGCGAAAGTCTCGAAGACTGTTGATACCGTACCGGTATTGTTGGAGTGGTTTTCCGGGGCTAGAAGCTCCTCGCCACTTTTGGCCACCTGCCGTAATATCCAACATGCTCGAAGGCTATGTGTTGGGACGGCGCCTTCTGTACTGTGAATTTTACAGGGTCCGCTAAGCCATCCCTCCAGTACGGTTCCGTACCCTCTACGGGGTTTTTGCTTTTTGAGTTTTGTGACAGGTGCCTTAGTGTAGTGCACCCTTTTGTTGCGGACGAGGGTTATATTCGGGGCCGGATTGTCCCAAAATTTATTTTTGGTTTTCCGGAAACTCTTCATCGCACAGTACTTTCGTACTATGGACGCCAAGTCGGCGAAGCGTGTTATTTCACGACGACTGATGGCATTCCGGATTCCCTCGTCCGTGCAATTATTGCAAAAAATTGAGATTGCGTTTTCTTGTCGGCAGTCCTTTATCCTGTCCATAACCAGGAGGAATCTGGCCCAGTAGTGATGTACCGTTTCAGCGGGCTCTTGCCGGATTAGAGATAGATCGCATATGTCTCGGCGGGTTGGTGGAATTTTTTGGGGAACGTAGTAATTTCAAAAAAATTCCTACGCACACGCAAGATCATGGTGATGATATAGCAACGAGAGGGGAGAGTGTTGTCTACGTACCCTCGTAGACCGAAGCGGAAGCATTGACGCAACGTAGAGGAAGTAGTCGTACGTCCTCCCGGTCCAACTGATCCAAGCACCGTTACTCCGGCACCTCCGAGTTCTTGACACACGTACAGCTCGATGACGCACCCCGAACTCCGATCCAGCAGAGGCACGGGGAGGAGTTCCGTCAGCACGACGGCGTGGTGACGATCTTGATGTTCTCTTGTCGCAGGGCTTCGCCTAAGCACCGCTACAATATGACCGAGGTGTAATATCGTGGAGAGGGGCACCGCACACGGCTAAGGAACGATCTCAATGATCAACTTGTGTGTCCATGGGGTGCCCCCACCCTCGTATATAAAGGAGGAAGGAGGAGGAGGTCGGCCCAAGGGGGAGGCGCGCCCTAGGGGGGGCAAACCTACTCCAAGTAGGTTTGGCCCCCCTTTCCTATTAGGAGTAGGAGAGGGAAGGAAGAGGGGGGAGGAGAGAAGGAAAGGGGGGGGGGGGCGGCCCCCCTCCCAATTCAGATTGGGATTGGGGAGGCGCGCCCCCTCCCTTGCTCCTTCTCCCTCCCTTCCACTAAGGCCCAATAAGGCCCATATACTTACCGGGGGGTTCCGGTAACCTCCCGGAACTCCGGTATAATCCCAATCTCATCCGGAACCTTTCCGGTGTCCAAATATATCCGTCCAATATATCAATCTTTATGTCTTGACCATTTCGAGACTCCTCGTCATGTCCCCGATCTCATCCGGGACTCCGAACTCCTTCGGTACATCAAAACTCATAAACTCATAATAAAACTGTCATCGAAACCTTAACCATGCGGACCCTACGGTTCGAGAACAATGTAGACATGACCGATACACGTCTCCGGTCAATAACCAATAGCGGGACCTGGATGCCCATATTGGTTCCTACATATTCTACGAAGATCTTTATCGGTCAGACCGCATAACAACATACGTTGTTCCCTTTGTGACCGGTATGTTACTTGCCCGAGATTCGATCGTCGGTATCCAATACCTAGTTCAATCTCGTTACCGGCAAGTCTCTTTACTCGTTCCGTAATACATCATCTTGCAACTAACTCATTAGTTGCAATGCTTGCTAGGCTTAAGTGATGTGCATTACCGAGAGGGCCCAGAGATACCTCTCCGACATTCGGAGTGACAAATCCTAATCTCGAAATACGCCAACCAAACAAGTACCTTTGGAGACACCTGAGAGCACCTTTATATTCACCCGATTCGTTGTGACATTTGGTAGCACACAAAGTGTTCCTCCGGTAAACGGGAGTTGCATAATCTCATAGTCATAGGAACATGTATAAGTCATAAAGAAAGCAATAGCAACATACTAAATGATCGGGTGCTAAGCTAACGGAATGGGTCATGTCAATCAGATCATTCAACTAATGATGTGATCCCGTTAATCAAATAACAACTCTTTGTCCATGGTTAGGAAACATAACCATCTTTGATTAACAAGCTAGTCAAGTAGAGGCATACTAGTGACACTCTGTTTGTCTATATATTCACACATGTATTATGTTTCCGGTTATACAATTCTAGCATGAATAATAAACATTTATCATGATATAAGGAAATAAATAATAACTTTATTATTGCCTCTAGGGCATATTTCCTTCAGAATTAAGTCCGGAACCCTACCCATCTCGAGGCTCGAAGGCCGGGAAGTTTCCAAATTTGGAAGCTTGGATTGCTGGGCGTTGTCCAACGAGTCCAGAATGATGCCTGACTTTAAGTTCAGTGCTCGATCGAAGTCCGTCCCTCCGCGGGAATCCAGCATGGAGGGTTCGGGAGCCCGGACGTGGATAGTTTTCAATACAGGAGAAGAGTCGCCGTATTGTTCCTCTACCACTGCAACGTGGTGGGTGACCTGGGGAGAGTTAATCTCTCTCAGATCGGTTTTAAGCCCAATCTGATTGTAGTCTGTAGCGACTCCCAGGGCGGCGATGCGATCCAAGAGTTCGTTGATAGGCGAGAGCTCTATTGGATCTAGCCGCTCGGAAAATTCCGAGCTGACATTAAGATTGCTTTTGACGATTTGAGAAGTCATTGTCGAAGCGATGGCCGGACAGGCGGTCATAAGAAAACCACCTAGCCGTATAGTTTGGCCGGCGGCCAAAGCTCCTTTGGCGAAAATACCGTCTTTGAAGATGGGAGAAGGCATCCTTCCTGTCGGCGACGACACAGAGGAACTCTCAATGAAAGCACCAATGTCGGTGTCAAAACCGGCGGATCTCGGGTAGGGGGTCCCGAACTGTGCGTCTAGGTGGATGGTAACAGGAGACGAGGGACACGATGTTTTACCCAGGTTCGGGCCCTCTTGATGGAGGTAAAACCCTACGTCCTGCTTGATTAATATTGATGATATGGGTAGTACAAGAGTGGATCTACCACGAGATCAAGGAGGCTAAACCCTAGAAGCTAGCCTATGGTATGATTGTTGTAATGGAGGTTATGTCCTACGGACTAAAGCCCTCCGGTTTATATAGACACCGGAGAGGGCTAGGGTTACACAGAGTCGGTTACAATGGTAGGAGATCTACATATCCGTATCGCCAAGCTTGCCTTCCACGCCAAGGAAAGTCCCATCTGGACACGGGACGGAGTCTTCAATCTTGTGTCTTCGTAGTCTTGGAGTCCGGCGGACGACGATTGTCCGGCTATCCGGACACCCCCTAATCCAGGACTCCCTCACATGCACTGTTTGGATGATACCGACAGTATATATTTGGATAGTTGTAGGAAGAATGTATACCTGGGACATCGTCAATTTCTTCCGACAAGGCATCCCGTAAGAAATAAAGGCAAGCAGTTCAAAGGTGAGGCGGATCACCGGACGAAGCCTCGCCACCGTACTGGTGCTGATGTACATGATATGGTAAAGGATTTGGAGGTAATCTTTGGAAAGGGTCCTGGCGGAAAACCTGTTCTGAAGGACGCTGACGGACGCGCACCCATGTGGAAGAAGAAATCTATATTTTGGGACCTGCCATATTGGAAAGACCTAGAGGTCCGCTCCACAATCGACATGATGCACGTGACGAAGAATCTTTGCGTGACCCTGCTTGGCTTTTTGGGAGTGTATGGGAAGACAAAAGATACACCAGAGGCATGGAAGGACCAGCAACGTATGCATCGAAAAGACGGCATACATCAGGGTCAGGCTAGCTACGCTCTTACCGAAGAAGAGAAGGAAATCTTCTTCAAATGCCTTTCAAAGATGAAGGTACCGTCGGCTTCGTCGAATATAAAGGGAATAATAAATATGGCGGAGAAAAGTTCCGTAACCTAAAGTCTCATGATCGCCACGTGATTATGATGCAACTCCTTCGGTTGCAATCGAGGGGCTTCTACGGAAAACGTTCGATTAGCCATTGTGAAGCTATGTGCATTCCTCAATGCAATCTCTCAGAAGGTAATCGATCCAGAAATCATACCAAGGTTACAGAATGATTTGGTGCAATGTCTTGTTAGTTTCGAGTTGGTGTTCCCACCATCCTTCTTCAACATCATGATGCACGTCCTAGTTCACCTTTGCAAAGAGATTAACATTTTGGGTCCTGTATTTCTACACAATATGTTCCCCTTCGAAAGGTTCATGGGAGTCTTGAAGAAATATGTTCATAACCGTGCTAGGCCAGAAGGAAGCATCTCGAAGGGCCATGAAAATGAGGAGGTCATTGAGTTTTGTATTGACTTCATTCCTCACCTTAAGCTGATTGGTGTTCCTGAATCACGGCATAAGGGCAGACTGGAAGGAAAAGGCACACTAGGAGGGCATCAAATAATATGTATGGACGGGCATTCTCTCACTGAAGCACACTACACAGTTCTACAGAATTCCGCCTTGGTGGCTCCGTATATGGAGGAACACAAGAATTTTCTACAGTCCAAACACCCGGAGAAGTCTGATGACTGGATTACACGTGAAAAAACGAGGACTTTCGCCGGCTGGTTGCAGAACCGTGCCCTGAATGATGGCAATATTCAAAATGACCTGTACTCACTGTCCCAGTTACCATCTTCGAATATAATGACTTTCAAAGGGTACCAGATAAATGGGAATAGATTTTACACGATCGCCCAAGATAAGAAGAGCACCAACCAAAACAGTGGTGTCCGCTTTGATGCAACAACCAACACGGGAAAGGAAACATAGTATGGTTACATAGAGGGCATATGGGAACTTAACTATGGATCAGGTGATTTGAAGGTCCCTTTGTTTCAGTGCAAATGGGTCAATATGACACGAGGCGGGGTAACGGAAGACCCGCAGTACGGAATGACAACAGTGGATCTCAACAATCTTGCGTATGCAGACAAACCATTCGTCCTAGCCAATGATGTGGCACAGGTTTTTTATGTGAAAGACATGTCTTCCAGGCCGAGAAAAAGAAAAGATAAGGAAGCGAATGGATCATACGACGAGCCAAAGCGCCACATAATTCTTTCAGGAAAAAGAAACATCATGGGAGTGAATGACAAGACAGACATGTCAGAAGATTATGAAAAGTTTGATGAAATTGCTCCATTCACAATGAATATTGACATGAGCATCCTGTTAAATGATGAAGATTTTCCATGGTTACGGCGCAACGGGAAACACGCGAAGAAAAAGTTTCACACCGAAAGATCTGGGATGTGATCGGCTTCACTATCATGACTTTCTTCTGTGTTTCACACCCAAGAGGGAATGTCTGTAATAGTTAGGGTAGTTATGTGTTTTGGCATTTGAAACGCAAAGAAATTTTATGTGCAAACAAATTCTTTTCATGCATTTACTGATTTTTTCCAGCTAAATGACCCTGAAATTGAAAAGCATTTCAAATGAACTCAGAAAAGGTTGAAAGTTGGCATGGTATAATAATTTCATACAAATAGCATGTGCAAGAAAGTAGAGAGGGTTACGGCAAAAACTGGATGCACTTCATGTATAAAATGGACAATCTCTTTCGAAGTATCAGGGTTTCCGACGAAAACTGAACTGTTACAAAGGCATTTCATTTTTTAAATAACCTAAGCATTACCAAATTGAATATAATGATAAAACACACTAATATTAAACATAAGAAAAAGAATCACTGAAAAAACTTTTTTCAAAGTTAAGTTATTCACAAACTAGTGATTCACACAAATTTCAAATAATTCAAAATTTAAACTATTCAAATTTGAAAACTACCGGCACTAACAGAAAGTTTGTAATTTTTTGTACCGAAGCAAAAATATTTACAAATAAACTCTAAATACAGCAAAAAACAACTCAAAAATAAATAAATAAAGCGAAAAAAAATTAAGAAAAAAAAGCCCGCCTACTGGGCCAAAGCGGCCTGTATACGACTAGCAACACAACCTTTTGTTGGGCCACGACGCAGGCCTGCAAAGGCTCAGTAGGCCCACTGGGCGAAGAGGACAGGTAGGCCCAGTAGGCTAGGTAAGGAGAGGAGCTCGAGAGAGCTACCGCACTGGGGCTTATAAACCAGTGCGGTAGCCCTTCGACTAGCGAGGTGGGACTAAACTCACGCACCGCCTGGAGCCAGCGCACCCCCTTTAGTACCGGGTCGTGGCTCCAACCGGTACTAAAGACGCCCCTTTAGTACCGGTTGGTGTCCTGACCCGGTACTAAAGGGGTCGCTTCCACTTTGGCTGGCCAAAACAGACCTTTAGTACCGGTTGGTGGCTCCAACCATTACTAAAGGTCCATCTATATATACTACACTTGAAAAAATTCAGTTTCCTCTGTTCTTCCCTCTGTTTCCCTCCGCCCGCCCGCGCCCGATCGTCGCCGCCCTCGCCCTCGTCGCCGACCCGGCCGTCGCCACCCTCGTCGCCGGCCCGTCAGCGTCGCCGCCCGCCGTCCCGTCCCGTCTTCCCGTCGCCGCTCCCGCCCTACCACGCGTCGTCGCCGCCCGTCCGTTGCCCGCCGCCGCCCGCCCCATCGTCGCCGCCCGCCCATCGTCGCCGCCCGCCCGTTATCGCCGCCCATCCGTCGCCCCATCGTCGCCGGCCCGTCGTCGCCTCGCCGGTGAGCTCGCCCCGGCCGCCATGTCCACTCACACACACACGCTACACACACACACACACACACACACACTACACACACACACATTAGTTTGTTTGTTATAAATTTTTCTGTTTTTTAGTTATAAAAATGTTAGTAATTATTCCGTTTTTAGTTATATAAATATTAGAAATGTTAGTTTTATAGAAATGTTATAAATGTTTTCTATTTTTTAGTTATAAAAATATTTATAGAAATGTTAGCAATTTTTCTATTTTTTAGTTATATAAATATTAGAATTGTTATGGAAATGTTAGTTATATAATCAGGAAATTTTAGAATTAGTTTTAGTTAGATGAATTAGATTAATGTCAAATTGTTAGAATTTGCATATATATAGAATTTTAGTTATCACAATCCAATCATTTAAAAAATGTTACTTTTTGCAGGAATATAGTATTAGTTCTCGACGATATGCCCGGCCCGCATCCTCGCCGTCGACCCGTTCGCGATGACGTCCTGCTTGAGGGGACCCGTGTCCGGGACTGGGCTCCGCCGGGCTGGCACTGGGAGGTGCTACCTGGAGGGGCGCGCCGCTTGGTGAGGAACCCGACCTCGGGTCCCGTCGTCGACCCTGATCTTCTTTGGTGGCGTTCGCGTGGGCCACATTCGGTGCAGAGGCAGCCGACCCTGCCGGAGGTGGTGCGTTGCCGTATCAGTGAGGAAGATGAGCACGTCCATCGCTACATGGCTGCTATGGACGACGTCAGGTTCTCCACTACTTGGCGGGTTCTTCGGGCAGATGACCGGAGATATGATCCTGTGATGGTTCCTTTGGGTGTGCACCACCCGCGCCCCAGGAACCGCGAGTGGCGCCCTAGATTCTTTTGTAGTACTCAATCTTTATTAGGTACCTAGCCAGTGATGTATTTGATATATAATATTCGAGACGATGTATTCAAGATTATATATATTAAGACGATTGATAATGTATTCGAGACGATGTATTCGAGATTCAGTTTTTCCTTATTGATTAATTGCATCCATGCATTGTAATTTGAATACTAAATTGTTTTATATTTCTTCTGTATTAGTAAAGTAAAAGCTATGGAGGACAATACCGGCAGAGAGAGAGAGAGAAGAGGAATTGTTCGACATCATACGCATCCCTGACAGGCTAGATGATCTGAATGAAGCAGATGACGGCTCCCAATATCTGAACAATACCGGAGAGGGTGATGAAAAGATATTCGATCTCGATGACCAGGCTGATGAAGTCATGAACTATGATTATGATTATGACACAGACAATGTTTGTGATGACACAGACAATGCTGATCTTCAAATAACAAAGACTACCGGCGAGGTATATTTATATAAGCATGCATCACATGTTTTTTTATTGAAGATATATTAACGAACCAATCTTTCTTCTTTCAGCCCTCCGGATCGAGCAAATCTGCTTCTACAGACAGCAAGACAAAGCGAGGCTCGGGTAGATTGTTGAAGGATGGTGTAAAGTACCACATCGAATCCATCAAACCTAGTGGTGAACCCCTCACGCCTAAGAACATTGCGAACAAGTGGACTCGTTAGTGCGGAGTTCTTGTGAAGGACAAACTCCCTGTCTCCATTCAAGAATGGAAAGAGCCAAAGACTAAACGTCCAGGTGTTACTTGGGTCGATAAAAGAGCCAAAGAACACCTTCTAAAATCTCTGATGGAACATTTCACCCTACTAGATCATTTCACTGAAGCAGATGTGGAGAAAGTCAAGGCCGTTGCTCTTAAGAAGATGGCAATTGCATTCAACACCCACAAGAAAACTGTATGGGCCAACTACCTCGCTAATGAAAGGAAGACTCCAGAATTCACGGGAACACTAGAGAAGCAAAGAAACCTTGGGGCGATTTCGTGACCTTCAAGGATTCGAAATATCTAAGGAACAGTCGATGAAAAACAAGGCAAATGCCGCAAGAAAGACGCAGATTCCGTGGGCTGGGTCCAGTGGCTCTGTGGTGGGATTGCCTAAGTGGGATAAGTCTGAGCAAGAAATGGAGGATGCAGGGGTCACTCCGGTTACCCGGCACTGGCCCCCTCAGGTGCAGAACTTGGTTCCATGCGCATGGGGGAGCGTTGGACCCGAAGACAGGTGAAGTTTCACGGAAGGCAAGTCTAAAAGGAGCCGAACAAAAGATAATTGACGCAATAGATGAAGCTCGAAGGGGGGGTGTTCACGCCCAACAGAGAGAATGACGAGCTTACGCATACAGGAAATCTGAACACCCGGGAAGAACACGAGGCATGGGCGTTATTCCCTGGTATGAGGGCTTTTCAGAATGGAACGAGGACTACAGGAGCCGTGCAAGAATGAAGATTGAGGAGGAGAAGAAAAGGAAGCTGGAGGAGGAGCAGAGGAAGCAGGACGCAGAACGCCTTCAAGGCCTAGAAGCAAGGCACGCGGACCTGGCACTCAAATTCCAGCAGCAGCAACAGCAGATCGACTCACTTAGCCAGGAAAGGGGGTCTCAGCAGCGGCAGCAGCAAGCGGATGATCGTCTAGCATTGGATAGCACCGTCCCATCCATGCCGAGAAGCAGTGTTGGTTCTGCCCCGGGCGACATACTGCTGGATACATACCCTGTGGATGAGATCATAAAGAACACTAGCTGCGAGCTACACTCCAAAATGAAGAACATATCCATGAACATGGCGGACGGCGTTGCTTTTCTAGTTACCCCCAAAGCAACCTACCATTGCATCCCGATTCCAGAGGGCTATGCTCATGTCATGGTTGATGAAGTGGTGGACCCATATTCGGGGCTAACGCTTGACATTCCTGGAGGTGAAGATGAGCGCACACTGGGTGAGGCCATACATCGTATCATCCTATGGAGAAAGGATTGCATCATCTTTCGAAGTCCACCGACACCGCGTCGTCTGCCGACTCCTCCTTGAAGTCCGCCACCGAGTCAGCAGACTCCCGCTCCTCAAAGTCCACAAATGCGTGAGACCACTCCTCCTCGAAGTCCGCCACCTCCTCCAAGTCCCCGAATGCGTGAGCTGACTCCTCCGGTTTCAAGCCCGGCACAGCGTCATGCCACTTCTCCGGTTTCAAGTCCGGCACCGTGTCAGGCCACACCTCCTGCTTCAAGTCCGGCAGATCTTCAGGCCACTTCTCCTGGTCCAACTCCACATTAGCCATCTCCGCCGGCTCAGCAATCGCAGAAGAGACATCCCGTAGCTTTGGTGTGTAGCGGTACGAGTCGAGGTAGTTCAGGAAGTACAGGCGAAGGCAAGCGATACAAATATGGTCCAAGCCTCGCTCCTCTTCCTCAGAGGCCTTACGACATGACTGAGGAGCAAAACGCAGCCATAGTGCAAGCCCAAGTGGACGCCCATTTTGGACCGAAACCGGCACCGCCGCCAAAGGAGAAAGTGCCTAAGAAAGTAATTGACCACTTCATGCGTATGGCTAGAGAACCAGATCCCAAGCCTGTTGACTCGGACTATGAGCGCCAAATTAGGAAGGCACATCGAGCACGACTACAGAAGGAAGCGAGCTCAAGCTCGAGCCAACAAGCAGCTGGCAAAAAATGCGGGAAAACCGTTCCCCAGTTGGGAGAACAGGCGGCGCAAGCGATCCCCCCGCTTGTTGTGCCAACAACACATGAGAGGAGTAGTAGGCGCGCCAAATATTATTGTGGGCAAACCGTTAGCGTTCCCCAGCATGGCGATGTGGTAATAACAAAGGATCATATAATGCAGGCTCAAATGCTCAATATCTCTGTTGGACAACTCCTCGAAATCGAGCCCATGCCTACGTTTAAAGAATCGGAAATAGCATGGCAATATGTCCGGGGTAAACCTTTGGTCCATCCAGACAAGGTCAAGGATCTCCCAACGAGAATGTATCAATTGCATCAATGGTACATGAACATTACCAAGATTTCCAATCGAGAGTCCCTCATGGTGAATGTCAAGCATGAGCATTATTACCATGAGAAAGCCCTGGCCATTGAGTATCGAGAACTATTTCAGTTATTTAATCAAGGCGCTTTCGACAAGTCTATAAATCGGTTGCTATTGTCTATAAGTGATTTCTTTCTGTAATTTAAGTCTCAAGCTAGTTATGTAGTGATAATTATGATCAATCATTACATGTAATTATCCTCACTATATTCTTTTTCTGTGGTATTATATGTAGGATGAAGATATATGAAATGAAAAAAGCTGGACGCTATGGCGTTGGGTTCATTGACCCAAATACCATTAATCAGAAAATATGGGAGGTTGAACATTGTCAAGCTGCTGTAGAGGAAAGCATGCTAGAGTTCTTGAAGCGCCTCAATAGCAATGAAGATATACTACTTCCTTACAACTTCCCGTGAGTCACACTGTCTTGTACTACAAATTCTGTTTTTGCTTACTAGCTAGCTAGATGTTAATAATTAAGTGTATACGGTTTACGGTAGTTGATTAATTTCATGCACATGACCGCTTAATTAAGACATGCAAACGTGTGCGTATGCAGTTGGCACTAGGTCTTGTTAGACATTAAAGTTGAGGAAGGAAAAGTTGAATTACTGGACTCACTAACTAAAGAAGATAAAGACTACACCATCGTGAAGGGGATAGTCAACAGGTAATTTTAATCATTATTAACTATTAGTTCCTAATATGAACTATTTAATAACCCCTTTATTAATTTTCTTTGCCGGCGGGCAGGGCATGGGCAAAGTTCATCAAGGTGACTCCAGGCAAGTGGCCAAAAAAGTTGTTTTGGCATCAACCCTTGGTAAGTAATTAAGTAGTAATAGCTAGCTACCATCTCTTTAATTCTTGTTTCAATATCATTAATTAATTATCATGCTTGATTAATCATTATCGATTCAATTCCATTCTCGTAAAGGCCACGAGGCAAAGCGCCGGGAATAATCTGTGTGCATTCTACGTTTGCGAGAACATTCGCATGATGACGTGCGAAAGGAGCAGATCTGATAGACAGGACTGGGTACGTTTTTATCAGAACACTATTCACACCATTATCGATATCTAGTCACACAATTAACACACATGCATATTGATCTCCTTCTTAACAGTTCAGGTCAGTGCGGGATAAGCTCCTACCATCGGACCGCATACAAGCACTTCAAGTGGAATTAGCCGGATTTTTGCTCGACCAGGTCATAGATCCCAAAGGAGAATACTATTACCCGCTACCGCCCCCATGAACCACTTGTCATCGTGCTCCGATGGCACGAAGGCAACATATATATGCGGTTCTACGTACGAGAAAATCTATTTATATATATGCATAACGTGTACAATTTGTAGTATCGTGAAATACCAGCAAACAAAAAAGAATTAAATGGAAAATAAAGCCAAATTGAAAACACAAAATTAAAGCAAAAATTAAAAAAACACCCAAACATTTAGTACCGGTTGGTGTTACCAACCGGTACTAATGTCCAACACGCACCCGGGCCTGGCTCGTGCCACGTGTTTGCACTTTAGCGCCGGTTCGTGACGAACCGGTACTAAAGGGGGGGACCTTTAGTCCCCACTCTTTAGTGCCGGTTCGCCAACCGGCACTAAAGGCCGTCACGAACCGGCACTAAAGCCCGGTTCTGCACTAGTGTAACATGATTCAGACAGACTTAAGCATCACTACGGGTGAGAAAATCTCATCGTAGTCAACACCTTGAACTTTGTCAAAAACCTTTTTCGACAAATCTAGCTTTGTAGATAGTAACACTACTATCAGTGTGCGTCTTCCTCTTTGAAGATCCATTTGTTTCTATGGCTTGCCGATCACCAGGCAAGTCCACCAAAGTCCACACTTTGTTCTCATACTTGGATCCCATCTCAGATTTCATGGCCTTCAACCCATTTCGTGGAATCTGGGCTCATCATCGCTTCCTCGTAGTTCGTAGGTTCGTCATGGTCAAGTAACATGACCTCCAGAATAGGATTACCGTACCACTCTGGTGTGGATCTTACTCTGGTTGAGCTAGGAGGTTTGATAGTAACTTGAACCGAAGTTCCATTGATCATCGTCATTAACTTCCTCACTAATCGGTGTAGGCATCACTAGAACTGGTTTCTGTGATGAACTACTTTCCCATTCGGGAGAAGGTACAATTACCTTATAAAGTTCTACTTTCCTCCCACTCATTTCTTTCCTCCCACTCATTTCTTTCGAGAGAAACTCCTTCTCTAGAAAGGATCCATCTTAGCAACGAATAACTTGCCTTCGGATCTGTGATAGAAGGTGTACCAACAGTTTCCTTTGGGTATTTTATGAAGACACACTTCTCTGATTTGTGTTTGAGCTTATCAGGTTGAAACTTTTTCACATAAGCATCGCAGCCCCAAACTTTAAGAAACGACAACTTTGGTTTCTTGCCAAACCACAATTCATAAGGCGTCGTCTCAACGGATTTTGATGGTGTCCTATTTAAAGTGAATGTAGCTGTCTCTAATGCATAACCCCAAAACGATAGTGGTAAATCGGTAAGATACATCATAGATCGCACCATATCCAATAAAGTGCGGCTACGATGTTTGGACACACCATAACGATGTGGTGTTCTAGGTCGCATGAGTTGTGAAACTATTCCACATTGTTTTAAATGAAGGCCAAACTCGTAACTCAAATATTCTCCTCCATGCACTACTAGAGAAAAGCTTACCAGTAGCGCTAGTTTTTGTGCTACCAGTAGCGCGGGCACCAGCGCTACTGCTACGGCGCTACAACTATTTTGTAGCAGTAGCGCTTTTCTAGACCAGTGCTACTGGTAAGTTCAAGTACTAGTAGCACGTTTTTAGGCCAACGCTATTGCTAACATTTATGTTTTTTAGTATTTTGGCGCTGTACATGTTTAAATAGATATATCTTTTATACAATAACAACTCATCATGAACTAGTCTGTTTAAATTGCATATTCATTACCACTTGTCATCACCACCAAACAATGTTCGTCAATGAGACATCATATAACAAGTTGGTCACTAGTCATAATCATAACTCCTCATCATCAACATCATCTCTAACAGATTGTAGCACATAATTACACATTCTAGCTACGACCTACTCCTCTCATAGGACCTACTCTACCCTCTCTTAGGTAAAATATCATAAAACAAGATGGGCATTGACTCTCCATTAAGGAAAATTCACTCTCCATAATAATAAAGAACAGAGATCATCCTATCTCCAAGTCTTCGCCTACGCACAATGTTGCTTCCAAGTAGCTCTCTACGATGGTTCAAACATTTTTTGAAATCATTTATTATCATGGCTTCCTCGCTTATAGAAATCCGGTATGGACATGAGTGATGTGGATACTGCGGCTGACCCGACCGTGGTGGCCGTAAGCTCATAACATTAACGCGACCTCTCGGCAACATCAGATGAGGCACACAATCCATCGGGATTTTCTGTTCAAAAACATAGTGATAACTTTGTAGTCAGCAATGTAGTTTAGTTTTAGAAGAATTTATGCAAAAGATGCACGGATGTCGTAATAGTAGAAAATCGTACCATGATATCTCCATTGATGTTACCGTAGTTCAACACGTGCACCAGTGGAACGTATTGACCATAATGTGGAGGAGTTTGATAATAGCTATTGTAATTCTCAAGATTAGTAAAAAATGCAATAAGACCATCTTGCTCATTATAAGTTAATTGTGCTTCATCATTGTAGTAGTAGGTTCTGTGTACCATTTTCCATACATTTTTTGAAGAATGAAAATAAGCTGTCAATGGAAATAAGCTGTCAATTATTTTGAAATAAACAATATAAATTACTTAGTAAATATGTTTAAAAAGCTCAGACAGCGGTAGAACTGGAAGCGTGTCAACAAGGACCCAAATGGTCATATCATTTTCGTCGATGTCAGGATCACCAAGATCGAAGGTGAGAAGCATACCCTCATGAAAATCATACGCCTTGGAAAAGGCTTCCCAATTCAGGAAACCAAAATTGGGTGAGTTCACAGAATTGTATAGATTTACAGCAAAATCATAACCATGATGGGTCCTTAGTTGAATTATCTGTCTCCATTCTTTCATGATCTTCAAAACCCATCTTCTCCAAGACATAGTGTCCTGCATGGCATGGGATAAGCTAGTCGAATTGTAAAAGACCAAAATTACACGTTGAAGAAGCAGAGAAGTCGTGCAAAAAATAACAAAAAAGCACTTGTCATCGTTGCGTACCGTTTCAACATCGAAGGTCTCTTGGAGCTTGATGCTGAAGCGCCGACCTTCTACTAGGTGAGGCCTGTCGCACAAACCACGCTCATCTTCGCAGTACTCGCACATAGCAAATTCCCTTTTGTCGTCAGACATTTCCTAATATGTAATTAATAATCCATTATCGAATACATATATAGTAGTTTGTAGCAAAGATCATCATATAACAACTAAAACACCTAAAATTTGTAGTTTGTAGTAGTTTGTAGCAAAGATCGTCATATAGTCCATCATGAATACATATATAGTAGTTTGTAGCACAAACCGCGCTCATCTTTTGCATTCAGTAAGCAAATAACTAATAGGTAATTAATAATCCATCATGAATACATATATAGTAGTTTGTAGCAAAGATCATCATATAATATCACTAATACATCTCGAATAATAGCTCCTCTAGGTTCAGTGGGCCATGGTGGACACCCAAAGAGAAGGAACCATCACCGGATCATAGCTCCGGTGAGATCCCCAAAGAATCTGCCAGGTATTGGAGAACCGGCCGTTCGCCAACGCAACCAAGTAGCGCTAGACGTGCGCGTTCTCCTCCATGACATGGTGTTGTACCACCTGCGCGGGGGACTAAAGCCTCTCCACCGATGCAGGCCCACATGACCGCCACCAAAGAAGCTCCAGGTCGACGACGGGCTGGCTCCTCACTAAGCTGCGCTCACCAGAAGGTAGCACAACCCAGTACCAGCCCGGCGGAGCCCAGTCCCGGACATGGCCCCTAGGCTCAACCAGGAGTCCTCCGCCGAGTCGACGACGAGGATGCGGGATAGGCATCGTCGACGTCGAGAACAAAATTCTTAATTATGAAAACAAAATTAATAAACACTTAGCAAAATTTGGCATGACCTTTGCTAAAAACAGGACATATCGAGCGCCTGAAATTTGCCAAAACATAAACGAATCGACATTTCTGGCAAAACATAGGCCACTCGCAAAATATGACATGTCCAAAAGGTGACATGTTCAAAATATGACATGTCCACTGCAAATTTGCATATAACAGGAAAAATTGCTTTAACTAAAAAAATAACAACAATTGCTCTAACTAAAAAATACCTAGAATTCTATTAACTACACCTAAAACAACAAAAATACCTAAAATTCTGTTAACCACACCTAAAACAACTAAACCACCTAAAATTCTGTTAACTACACCTAAAACAACTAATACACCTAAAACCCTTTTAAATACACTTAAAACAAATTCAACATTATTCTAAGAACACCTACATTATTCTAAGAACCTACATTTTTAACTAAAACACCTACAAATTTAACTAAAACACCTAAAAATTCAACTAAAACACCTTACATTATTCTAAGAACCTACATTTTTTCAACTAGGATTCAAAATAATAAACTATTCTCTAATAACTATAACTAGGGAGGGAGGGAGGAGGAGGAAGGAGGGAGGAGTACCTCTCGGTGGAGGAGGGCCAGCGCGGGAGGGCGACCGACGGGGGAGGATGGCCAGTGCAGGGGGCGGCCGACAGGGGAGGAGGGCAGTCTTGGCGGCGGCAGGGAGGAGGGCAGCCTTGAAGGGCGGCCGACGGAGGAAGAGGGGCCCGCGCGGGGAGGGCGGCCGGAGTAGGACGCGGGGACGCGGGGGACGATTGAGGGATTCGATCTGGTGTGAGCGTGTGAGTGTGAGTGAGGGGAGAGGTGGTGCGCGGGCCGGCGCGGGAGGAAGCAGAGGTGGGCTTAGCGGCAACGCGGGGGATGAGGCCCAGCGCTATAGCTAAAGCTGCAACGGGGGGCCGAGAGCGTGGCCCATTAGCAGTGGCGCTGGCCGTGAAATCCAGCGCTACTGCTAACATGCACTTGTAGCGCTGGTGCTGGCCGGTGCTACTGCTAAATAGCAGTAGCGAGGGGTATCAAACCAACGCTACTACTAAATGTCTACCTATAAGCATTTTCCAAGTAGTGATGAGCAGATCGTAGAAACTTTATTTTCTTGTTATGATGATTCTCCACTTCACTCTGAAATTCTTTGAACTTTTGAAATGTTTCAGACTTGTGCTTCATTAAGTAGATATACTCATATCTGCTCAAATCATCTATGAACGTCAGAAAATAACGATACCCGCCACGAGCATCAACACTCATTGGACCGCATACATTGGTATGTATTATTTCCAACAAGTCAGTAGCTCATTCCATTGTTCCGGAGAACGGAGTTTTAGTCATCTTGCCGAAAAGGCACGGTTTGTAAGCAATGATTCATAACCAAGTGATTCCAAAAGTCCATCTTTACGGAGTTTCTTCATGCGCTTTACACCGATATGACCCAAACGGCAGTGCCACAAACAAGTTGCACTATCATTATCAACTTTGCATCTTTTGGCATCAATATTATGAATTTGTGTATCACTATGATTGAGATCCAACAAAAACATTTTCATTGGGTGTATGACCATCGAAGGTTTTATTCATGTAAACATAACAACAATTATTCTCTGACTTTAAATGAATAACCGCATTGCAATAAACATGATCAAATCATATTCATGCTCAACGCAAATGCCAAATAACATTTATTTAGGTTTAATACTAATCTCGAAAGTATAGGGACTGTGCGATGATGATCATATCAATCTTGGAACCACTTCCAACACACATCGTCACTTCACCCTCAACTAGTCTCTGTTTATTCTGTAACTCCTGTTTCAAGTTACTAATTTTTAGCAACCGAACAAGTATCAAATACCCAGGGGCTACTACAAACACTAGTAAGGTACACATCAATAACTTGTATACCAAATATACCCTTGTTCACTTTGCCATCCTTCTTATCCACCAAATATTTAGGGCATTTCCGCTTCCAGTGACCATTTCCTTTGCAGTAGAAGCACTCAGTTTCAGGCTTTGGTCCAGCTTTGGGCTTCTTCTCGGGAGTGACCACTTGCTTGCCATTCTACATGCAATTCCCTTTCTTTCCCTTTGCCCTTTTCTTGAAACTAGTGGTTTTGTTAATCATCAACACTTGATGCTCTTTCTTGATTTCTACCTTCATCGATTTCATCATCATGAAAAGCTCGGGAAACGTTTTCATCATCCCTTGCATACTATAGTTCATCACGAACTTCTAGTAACTTGGTGATGGTGACTAGAGAACTCTGTCAATCACTATCTTATCTAGAAGATTAACTCCCACTTGATTCAAGCGATTGTAGTACCCAGAGAATCTGAGCACAAGCTCACTAGTTGAGCAATTCTCCTCCATCTTTTAGCTATAGAACTTGTTGGAGACTTCATATATCTCAACTCGGGTATTTGCTAGAAATATTAACTTCAACTCTGGAACATCTCATATGGTCCATGACGTTCAAAACGTCATTGAAGTCCCGATTCTAAGTTGTAAATCATGATGCACTAAACTATCAAGTAGTCATCATATTGAGCTAGCCAAACGTTCATAACGTCTGCATCTGCTCCTGCAATAGGTCTGTCACCTGGCGGTGCATCAAGCACATACTTCTTCTGTGCAGCAATGAGGATAAACCTCAGATCACGGACCCAGTCCGCATCATTGCTATTATCATCTTTCAACTTAGTTTTCTCTAGGAACACATATAAAACATAGGGAAGCAACAACGTGAGCTATTGATCTACAACATTATCTGCAAAATACTACCAGGACTAAGTTCATGATAAATTAAAGTTCAATTAATCATATTACTTAAGAACTCCCACTTAGATAGGCATCCCTCTAATCATCTAAGTGATCACGTGATCCAAATCAACTAAACCATGTCCGATCATCACGTGAGATGGAGTAGTTTTCAATGGTGAACATCACTATGTTGATCATATCTACTATATGATTCATGCTCGACCTTTCAGTCTCAGTGTTCCGAGGCCATATCTGCATATGCAAGGCTCGTCAAGTTTAACCTAAGTATTCCACGTGTGCAAAACTGTCTTACACCTGTTGTATTTGAACGTAGAGCTTATCACACCCGATCATCACGTGGTGTCTCAGCACGAAGAACTTTCACAACGGTGCATACTCAGGGAGAACACTTATACCTTGAAATTTAGTGAGAGATCATCTTATGATTCTACCGTCGAACTAAGCAAAATAAGATATATAAAAGATAAACATCACATGCAATCAAAATATGTGACATGATATGGCCATCATCATCTTGTGCCTTTGATCTCCATCTCCAAAGCATCATCATTATCTCCATCGTCACTGGCATGACACCATGATCTCCATCATCTTGATCTATATCAATGTGTCATCACATGGTCATCTCGCCAACTATTACTCTTGCAACTATTGCTATCGCATAGCAATAAAGTAAAGCAATTATTTGGCACTTGCATCTTATGCAATAAAAAGACAACCATAAGGCTTCTTCTAGTTGCCGATAACTTCAACAAAACATGATCATCTCATACAACAACTTATATCTCATCACGTCTTGACCATATCACATCACAACATGCCCTGCAAAAACAAGTTAGACGTCCTCTACTTTGTTGTTGCAAGTTTTACGTGGCTGCTACGGGCTTAGAAAGAACCGTTCTAACCTACGCATAAAAACCACAACGATATTTCGTCAAGTTAGTGTTGTTTTAATCTTCTCAAGGACCGGGCGTAGCCACACTCGGTTCAACTAAAGTTGGAGAAACTGACACCCACCAGCCACCTGTGTGCAAAGCACGTTGGCAGAATAGTCTCCCATAAGCGTACGCGTAATGTCGGTCCGGGCCGCTTCATCCAACAAGACCGCCGAACCAAAGTATGACATGCTGGTAAGCAGTATGACTTGTATCGCCCATAACTCACTTGTGTTCTACTCGTGCATATAACATCTACGCATAAACCTAGCTCGGATGCCACTGTTGGGGAACGTAGTAATTTAAAAAAAATTCCTACGCACACGCAAGATCATGGTGATGCATAACAACGAGAGGGGAGAGTGTTGTCCATGTACCCTTGTAGACCGAAAGCGGAAGCGTTAGCACAACGCGGTTGATGTAGTCGTACGTCTTCACGATCCGACCGATCCAAGTACCGAACGTACGGCACCTCTGAGTTCAGCACACGTTCAACTCGATGACGTCCCGTGAACTCTGATCCAGTAGAGCTTCACGGGAGAGTTCCGTTAGCACAACAGCGTGATGACGGTGATGATATTGCTACCGACACAGGGCTTCGCCTAAGCACCGCTATGATATGACCGAGGTGGAATATGGTGGAGGGGGCACCGCACACGGCTGGGAGAGATCAACAGATCAACTTTTGTGTCTAGAGGTGCCCCTGCCCTCGTATATAAAGGAGTGGAGGAGGGGAGGGGCCGGCCCTATCTATGGTGCGCCCTGGGGAGTCCTAGTCCCACCGGGAGTAGGATTCCCCCCCTTCCATGTAGTAGGAGTAGGAGTCAAGGAAAGGGAAGAGAGAAGAGAAGGAAGGAGGGGGCGCCGCCTCTCCCCCTAGTCCAATTCGGACTAGGCGTTGGGGGGGGGAGGTGCGGCCTGCCTCTCTCTCTCCCATAAAGCCCAATAAGGCCCATATACTCCCCGGCGAATTCCCGTAACTCTCCGGTACTCCGATAAATACCCGAATCACTCGGAACCTTTCCGAAGTCCGAATATATTCGTCCAATATATCGACCTTTACGTCTCGACCATTTCGAAACTCCTCGTCATGTCCCCGATCTCATCCGGGACTCCGAACTACCTTTGGTACATCAAAACACATAACTCATAATATAAATCGTCAACGAACTTTAAGCGTGCGGACCCTACGGGTTCGAGAACTATGTAGACATGACCGAGACATGTCTCCGGTCAATAACCAATAGCGGAACCTGGATGCTCATATTGGTTCACACATATTCTACGAAGATCTTTATCGGTCAAACTGCATAACAACATACGTTGTTCCCTTTGTCATCGGGATGTTACTTGCTCGAGATGCGATCGTCGGTATCTCAATACCTAGTTCATTCTCGTTACCGGCAAGTCTCTTTACTCGTTATGTAATGCTTCATCCCGCAACTAACTCATTAGTCACATTGCTTGCGAGGCTTATAGTGATGTGCATTACCGAGAGGGCCCAGAGAGACCTCTTCGACAATCGGAGTGACAAATCCTAATCTCAAAATACGCCAACTCAACAAGTACCTTTGGAAACAACTATAGAGAACCTTTATAATCACCCAGTTACGTTGTGACGTTTGGTAGCACACAAAGTGTTCCTCCGGTAAATGGGAGTTGCATAATCTCATAGTCATAGGAACATGTATAAGTCATGAAGAAAGCAATAGCAACATACTAAATGATCAAGCACTAAGCTAACGGAATGGGTCAAGTCAATCACATCATTCTCTAATGATGTGATCCCGTTAATCAAATGACAACTCATGTCTATGGCTAGGAAACTCAACCATCTTTGATTCAACGAGCTAGTCAAGTAGAGGCATACTAGTGACATTATGTTTGTGTAAGGGCATATTTATCCCTGAAGTGTTTTGGTGATTGATGACAATGCTTTTGCGGACAAATCATGTCCCTTGAGTATTTCAGACGCTTCGTCACTAGGCACAAGACGGTTTGGTGCCCCTCGAAGACTATTGAAGACGGCATTGTTCTAAGTTTCTTTTCGGTGGATTTGAGTCGTAGGAAAGCCATACTATTAAGAGGGGGTCCGCGTTGGAAAGGTTCAGGTGGAATCATCACGTACACGTTTACTCCGTTTGCACTGCCTTTCCCTTTGCGCTTTGGAGCATCCTCTGTTTTCTTCATATTTTGCAAAGAGAAGGATTCCTAGTGTTGTTGTTCCGAGGCATGCGGTAGTACTACTCTTAGGAGTGGTAGTACCGCAGGCCCCAGCGGTAGAACCGCATGCCCTTGCGGTAGTATCGTAGGTGCACACGGTAGTACCGCTCCTAAGGAGCTGTAGTACCGTGCCCTCGGACCAGACTCAGCCGCTTGTGCGGCTGTAGGGGCGGATGTAATTTTTTACATATGCGCCCTATGCGGTAGTACCGCCCCACGCGCGCGGTAGTACCGTGAGTCCCGGTCTAGCACAACAACACGAGCAGAAGTAGGGGCGGATGTAATTTTTAACATCCGCTCCCTGCGCGGTAGTACCGTGTCGGATTTTTGCACTGTTTGATTTTCAGAGGAAGTAGGCACGGATGTATTTTTATTCATCTGCGCCCTTCCCAGGCTAGTCCAATATGGCCTTGCGGTAGTACCGCAAGGGGGAGCGGTAGTACCGCGCCAGCGGCAGTACCGCCCTCAGCCTTTGCGGCTCATTCCTGGACTAGCTCCTGGCGTAGCAGCAGTAGTACCGCGGTCCGCCGCGGTAGTACCGTGAGCCCGGCGGTAGTACCGCTTGTCTGGAGTGGTAGTACCGCAGGTCGCGGGCCGAGTAAGTGGATAACGGTTGGATTTGTCTCTCCACTATATAAGGGGTGTCTTCCTCCTGTAGTTGACTACCTCTTCCACTCCCAACCTCCATTGTTGCTCCAAGCTCCATTTGCGCCCGATCTCTCTCCCTGGCCAATCAAACTTGTTGATTTGCTCGGGATTGGTTGAGAAGGCCCCGATCTACACTTCCACCAAGAGAAATTTGATTCCCCCCACTAATCCGTAGCGGATCTTTTTACTCTTGGGTCTTTGAGCACCCTATACGGTTGAGGTCACCTTGGAGCCATAGTCCATTGTGGTGAAGCTTCGTGGTGTAGTTGGGAGCCTCCAATTAAGTTGTGGAGATTTCCCCAACCTTGTTTGTAAAGGTTCGGTCGCCGCCTTCAAGGGCACCAATAGTGGAATCATGGCATCTCGCACTATGTGAGGGCGTGAGGAGAATATGGTGGCCCTGGTGGCTTCTTGGGGAGCATTGTGCCTCCACACCGCTCCAACGGAGACGTACTTCCCCTCAAAAGGAAGGAACTTTGATAACACATCCTTGTCTTCACCGGCCCCACTCTTGGTTATCTCGTGCCTTTACTTTTGGAAGCTTATTTGTGTTATATCCCTTGCTTGCTTGTGTGCTTGTTGTTGTTGCATCATATAGGTTGCTCACCTAGTTGCATATCTAGACAACCTACTTTGATGCAAAGTTTAATTTGGTAAAGAAAAGCTAAAACTTGTTACTTGCCTGTTCACCCCCCTCTAGTCAATTATATCGATCCTTTCAATTGGTATCAGAGCCTCGTCTCTTTATTAAGGACTTTGTCGTCCGAAGAGTATGGTTGACACCGTAGACGGTGTGGAGGAGCACTCCAGTGTGAATCCGAGCTCGTCTACGGCCGATGGGGAAACCGCGGTTTCTCGTGACGAATTCAATGTGGCTTTGGACACATTGAAAACCTCCATGACAACTGAGGTTGAAAGCATGTTTAATAAATTCTTAGAAGGACTTAAACTATCTACCTCGCCGATGAAAGTGGGTGATCCCACTGACAAGGTGACGGATGCTAACTCCGACAAGGGGGAAGCTACTAGTGAAAAGGGTCCTTCTACTAGTGGTAGAAATGGCACCGGCATCTTTGCCAATGTGGAACCTACAATTTATGGAGGACCGATTCCCTCTACTCATTTAAATCATGCCGACCCTCCTCCTAAGATTGTGAAAAATGAAGACTTTCATTCTTGGGTTTATCTCTTCAAGCGTCATTTAAATCATGTGAATACTAAACTTTGAAGAATCATTGAAGAAGGTTTCCATCCACATAACCGAAGCAACTTCACCCCGAGAGAAGCCGTGGATAATCAATTCAATGAGAATGCTCTCTTCATCATTCAAGATGCGGTTCCACCCGAAGATCTCCCTCATCTTCGACCCTTCGCCATGGCCAAAGATGCATGGCATTGTGTTGTTTCCCTCTATAAGGGAAGCGCAGCATTCAGCGCTCCAACTATGAAGTGGTGCAAGATGAAGCCAATGAGTTTGCAATGAAAGAAGATGAAGAACCTCGTGAGCTCTTTCGTAGAGTAACCAAACTCGCGGTCGCACTCCAAGATCATGGGAGCAAGGACACGAATGACAATTGGATCAAGCGCAAGTTCCTCAAAGCAATGATGCCTTACCACAAGGCCATGTCATCCGTCATCCGTTAAAGACCGGACTTCCACTCCTTGACCTCAAATGAAGTGTTGGATGAGTTTGTGGCAATGGGGATCTTGGACAAGACCGCCAACAACGCGGTGTTGCGTTCTAAAAGAGCAAAGAAGCCCAACCTTTCCTTGAAGGCCAAGGTTATTGTGGAAGAAGAGGAAGAAGATGAAGATGAGGAGAGCAACTCCAAAGATACAAAATATGATTATCATGAGCACATGTCTCTTGCTTCAAGGCAATTTTGGAGAAAGAAGAACACAAGGCCCAACTTCAACAAGAACAACTCAAGTGGGTTCAAGGGCAAGCAACGTGTGAGAACATGTTACAATTGTGGCAATGTGAGCCATTTTGTTGTGGATTGCCCTTACGAGAAGCGGGAAGATAATGGTGGTAAGCTCATCTGAAAAGACAAAGCCAAGTCCTTCCCAAACAAGAACAACTTCAGCAAAAAGACTCCTACTCGAGGGTTGGTGGTTCAAGAAGAATACCATGAGGATGATGATGATGATGAAGATAGTGAAGCCATGGCCATGGCCTCCGTTGCCATTGCCACAACTCCACGGGTGTCCCTCTTTGACTTGCCCAATGAGAACATCACCACCAAGTGTCTCATGGCTAAAGCCACCAACAAGGTAACCCCCAACATCAAAACGACCATCATTACTAATCTCTCCTTGACGGATGGCATTGATGAAAGTGAGGGGTCTAATGAGGAAGTAAATGAATTTGAGTCTTTTATGAGTAAGCTCAAGGGAAAATCCAAGAAGCACTTCGTTGCTCTCTTGGAACAACTTGGTGAAACCAATGACATGATCGAGGCTCATGAAGAAACCATCTCTAAGATGGAAGGTCATAGTCGTGACTCTGCCGACGAGATATCGGATCTCTCTAATGCTCTTGAGGAAGAGCATGGGCATTGTTTGGCTCTTGAGAAGTCACACAATGATGACCATGCTAAGTTAAAGAAAGATCTTGATCATGCTCTTGTTATATCTCGTGTGCTAACTTTCGAGAAGGCTAAACTTGGCGTTGACCATGCTATACTCAAGGAGGAGTTTGATATACTCGACAAGGCCCACAAGGTCTTGAAGGGTGCTCATGCTAGCCTCAAGGAGTCTCATGATCAACTCCAAGTGAAGCTAACCAAAGAAAAAGCCACCTTTCCTCATATGGTATTAATTGATAATGAAAATGCCACTAACCCGTGTTGTGAGCATGTGCATCTTGTGGAGGAGAATGCCAAGTTGAAGGAGCAACTTGAGAAAGGCCTTGTTATGTGCATACAAGGTGAGAAGAACCTCAATGACCTTTTGAGCAATCAAAAGGAAGTTGTGGCCAAGGAGGGAGTTGGGTTCACACCCAAGTCCAAGAACAAGAAGAATAACGACAAGGCCAAATGACCTCTTCCTCTCAAGCAAACTTTTGTGAAGGAGGGAGAGGGTGCTCCTAAGGAGAAGAAGAACAATGTGAAGGGTGGTGATGTCAAAAAGGGCAATGCCACCCCTACCAACAAACCCGGCAACTTTAACCCTTCTTATGTGTTGTGCCGTGCTAGTGATGGGCATGTTTATGCTAAATTTGTTGGTTCTCCTTATGAGTACATTGAATGGTCTATTTGGGTTCCTAAGACCCTTGTTACTAACATCAAAGGACCCATTACAAAATGGGTACCTAAAACCAAGCATTGATATCTTGTAGGTGTTTGCTTCCGGTGGGTGATCATGGTTGCTTGATAATGGAGCAACAAATCATATGACTAGAAGCAAGGACTTGGTGATGGACGTGCACAAGATTCCTTCAATGCCCACCAACATCGAGTGGGGTGATGCCTCGTCTTCTAAGGTATTGGGTCTTGGCAAGGTTGTCATTTCTCATGATCTAACGATCGAGAAAGTCATGCTTGTTGAGTCCCTTGCTTATAATCTACTTTCCGTTCGTCAACTTGCACTCATGGGCTTTGCCACTTTCTTTGATATTGACACCGTGGCCCACTTGTGGAGCAAGACTCTCAAAGTAGCCTTCGTTGGGCATGTCGAGAACGGTCTTTATGTGATTAACTTTTCGAAGCAACCCACTAAGACCGCGACATGCCTAAAGGCTAAAGTTGATGTGGGATGGCTTTGGCATCGCCGTTTAGCCCACGTCAATATGAGATCTTTGCAAATTCTTCCCAAGGGGGGCCATCACTACTAGGGAAAAGGCTATACACAGAATCTTAGCAGCAGCGAGGGCTAAAAACCCTCGCTACTGCTACTTACTAGCAGCGCTGGTTTTTAAACCTCGCTACTACTAAGTTGATAGCAGCAGCGCGGGTTTGTAACCCTCGCTACTACTAAGCGGTCTGTACCGTGCCCCCCGGGATATGCCATAGTAGTAGCGAGGGTTTTTAACCCTCGCTGCTGCTAAGTTCATAGCAGTAGCGCGGGTTTTTAACCCTCGCTACTACTAACCCGCGCTACTGCTATCAACTTAGTAGTAGCGAGGGTAAAACCCGCCATCGCTAATCGTCATCATAGTAGTAGCGGGTCCGCCTATTTGGCAAAGTCTACCCCGGTGGACCGCCTTTTCAGTTTTAAAAAAATAAAAGAAAATGATAAAATGTCAAAAAATAAAAGAAAATAAGTTTCCCATGTGATATGTGGTCTAGTTGTTGGGAAAATTTACAAATATGAATTTCGACTTTATTTGCAAAATCTCTCTGGAAATTTGTAAAATGGCCATAACTTTTGCATACGAACTCGGATGAAAAAGTTTTTTATATGAAAAAGCATCTACTCGAAATCCTCAAACAGTGAAATGTGTGACTTCATGCTCAAGCTAAATTCCTGAGGTTAATAGGATTGACATCTCACTTTTGTCAGGAAAACAACAAGTGCAGACTTGGAAACGAGGGAGAATAGAACCCGGAAGTTAAGCGTGCTCAGGCTGGAGTAGTGAGAGGATGGGTGACCGTCCGGGAAGTTATATGAGTTGGAATGATGAGGGGTGATTAGAGATTAAATTGAGCAGCGATTAGGGGTGATTAGAGATTTGAGTTAAAATAATTCAGAAATTTGAAAATTTTGAAAAAAATCAAAAAAAATTTTCGAAAAAATTCAAAAAAAAAAATTCCGAGATTACAGATTAGTAGTAGCGCGGGTTTAAACCCGCGCTACTGCTATACGTTAGCTGTAGCGGGTGGCACCAGCGCTCATCTGCTATAAGTTAGCTGTAGCGCCTTATTAGTAGCGCGGGTACCCGCGCTGCTGCTAGGCTTTTCCCTAGTAGTGCATGTCTGTGGACTAACAAATGTTAGTTTTGCCAAAGATCGTGCTTGCAGTGCTTGTATCAAAGGAAAGCTTCATGAGAAGGCTCACCCTACCCCGACTATCATCTACTCGAAGAAACCCTTGGAGCTCCTTCACATGGATCTCTTTGGGCCTCCATCCTTTGATAGTCTTGGAGGTAGAAAGTATCGCCTGGTGATTGCGGATGATTATTCAAGATACACTTTGGTATATTTCTTCAAGAGGAAGAGTGAGACTCAATAAACCGTCATCGACTTGGCAAATGAAGCTCAACGTCAACATGATGCAAAGATCTTGACAATAAGAAGTGACAATGGCACCGAGTTCAAGAACTATAGCTTGGATGAGTTTCTTAGTGATGAGGGGATCAAGCATCAATATTCAGCACCTTATACCCCTCAACAGAATGGTGTCGCGAAGAGGAAGAACCGGACGTTGATGGATGCGGCAAGGACCATGATGGTAGAGTTCAAGTCTCCATACAACTTTTGGGCCGAAGCCATCAATACAGCATGTCATGCATCCAATTGGCTCTATCTCCGCAAAGGATTGAACAAGACTCCTTATGAAATACTTACCGGTAACAAGCCCAACCTCAAGTACTTTTGAGTGTTCGGGTGTAAGTGTTTCATTCTCAAGAAAGGTGTTCGTTTGTCAAAATTTGAGGCTAGAGCTTATGAGGGCATATTTGTTGGTTATGCTACAAACTCTCATGCTTATCGTGTTCTCAACAAGTCCACCGGACTCATTGAAGGGACGTGTGACGTGGAGTTTGACGAGAATAGTGGCTCCCAAGTGGGGCAAAGTGGTACTTGTGATGTAGGTGATGAAATTCCTCCCCAAGCCATAAGAAGAATGGGTGTTGGTCATATCCTACCCATTGAAGAACCTCTTGTGGCCGAAGGAGAAGGAAAATGCTACACTCAAGTGGAGCCATCACCAACCCAAGACCCACACGCTTCCAAAGAACAAAGTGAAGGCCCTCAACCTCATGAACAAGATCAAGGGCAAGATCAACCTCAAGATGGTGGTGAACCACCAAATGATTCCCAAGGTCAAGTTCTCCCCTTCGAGCAAGTTCAAGATCAAGAGCAAGCTCAATATCAAGAACAAGCTCAAGATGGCGCTCAAGATGACCAAGTTATCCCTCCTCTTTTCACATCCGAGGAGGAATTAGAGTGTCGTGCCGCGAAGATCGCTTCCAAGCTCACCACCAAGGGTCATCTTATGGAGAATGTGGTTGGAAGCCTAAGAAAGGGGGTAACCACTCGTAGACAATTAGCAAACTATTGTGAACATCATGCGTTTATTTCTTGTGCCGAACCCCAAAAGGTTTATGAGGCGCTCGAGGACCAGGATTGGCTCAATGCCATGCATGAAGAACTCAACAACTTAAAGCATAACCAAGTGTGGAAATTAGTGCCAAGGCCAACCGGGAATCATAATGTCATTGGAACCAAGTGGATATTCAAGAACAAGCAAGATGCTCATGGGATCATTGTTCACAACAAGGCTCGTTTGGTGGCACAAGGCTACTCCCAAGTCGAGGGTATCGACTACGGTGAAACCTTTGCTCCCGTTGCTCGCCTTGAATCTATTCATTTGTTGATTGCTTATGCTTCTCATCATAATTTCATGTTGCAACAAATGGATGTGAAGAGTGCTTTTCTTAATGGTCCCATTAATGAGTTGGTGTATGTCAAACAACCCCCCGGGTTCGAAGATCCCTATTTCCCCGATCACGTGTACCAACTCCATAAGGCGCTCTATGGCCTTAAACAAGCCCCACGTGCGTGGTATGAGCATCTTACGGAGTTGTTACAAGATCGTGGGTCCGAAATTGGGAAAATCGACCACACTCTTTTTACTAAGAGGGTCAAAGGGAGTTGTTTGTGTGCCAACTATATGTTGATGATATTATTTTTGGTCCCCCTAACCAAGCTTTCAATGTAGAATTTGCCGCTCTCATGACCTCAAAGTTCAAGATGTCTATGATGGGAGAGTTGAAGTTATTTCTTGGGTTTGAAATCAAGCAAAGAAGAGAAGGAACCTTCATCAACCAAGCCAAATACACTCAAGACATGCTCAAGAGATTCAAGCTAAGTGATGTAAAGCCGGCTTCCACTCCAATGCACACCAAGTGCCAACTTGACATTGATCCCAATGGTAAAGCGGTGGATCAAAAGGTATATCGCTCCATGATTGGATCCTTGCTTTACCTTTGTGCATCTAGACCGGATATCATGTTGAGTGTGGGAATTTGTGCATGGTTTCAAGCCGCTCCTAAGGAAAGCCACTTTTTGGCGGTCAAGCGAATCTTTTGATATTTGGATCATACCCCAAACTTTGGCATATGGTACCCAAGAGGAGCAAACTTCAAGCTTGTAGGATATTCGAATTCCGATTAGACGGGACACAAAGTGGATAGGAAGTCCACTTCCGGAGGGTGCCAATTTCTTGGTTGCTCTTTGGTGAGTTGGTCTTCCAAGAAGCACAGTTGTGTGTCTCTCTCGTCCATTGAAGCGGAGTATGTGGCGGCCGGTAGTTGTTGTGCACAACTCTTATGGATGAGGCAAACCTTAAAGGATTACAGTGTCATTTGTGACAGAGTGCCTCTTTTGTGTGACAATGAAAGTGCCATCAAGATTTCTCTCAACCCGGTGCAACATTTCAAGACGAAGCATATTGAGATTCGGTATCACTTCATCCGGAATCATATTAGGCGAGGGGAGATCGAGCTCAACTATGTTAACACTCATGATAACCTTGCAGATATTTTCACGAAGCCCTTGGATGAAGCAAGATTTCGCGAGTTAAGGCATGAGCTAAATATCATTGATTCGAGCAATGTGACTTGAACCCTTGCACAGCCCACCACACTCAACTTGTTGTCTAGTTTAGGTGTAGGCACGGACATAGGGGGAGTGTTGTTCTCTCAATGAACTCTCCCTCCCCCCATTATGCATAAATTGATCAACTCTTTCACATTAGCCATTTTTGATGGTACGTTTGCTTCAAAGACGAGTTTGGTCATGGGCCCAAGGATAATTCTTCGGGGTGCCATACCAATCGACTCAAACATAGGTGGCTCCGACCACCGCCCTCTCCTTGGAGAGGTTGTGTCTCTTTTTTGTCCTTGTTGTCTCTTGCTTTTCTCTCTTCGTGCCGAGCTTTTGCTTATGGTGTCTCGTTTGTTACCTCGTTGGTGTGTTCGTTCGCTTGAAGGTTCCGTGCAAAGGTGTTTTCCCTTTGGTTGAAACTGCATTCTCTTGGGTACACGGTACGACTGTGGCCTGCTACGGTACTACCGCAAAGACACGGTACTACCGCAACCAGCACGACAGTAATTTTTTACTGCCGCTGCTGGAGCGGTACTACCGCCCACGACGCGGTACTTCTGCCCGGGCGGTACTACCGCAAGGACGCGCGGTACTAACGTGGAGTAGCGAGCGCATGGGGGTTAAGAGCGGGAAGGGGGAGTTCCAACTCCCCCATACCCATTCACTCTTTCTCCCCCACGCCGCCTCTCTCTCTCCTGCCCACGAACGGCGCCGGAGGCCCTCGCCGGATCTCCGTCTCTGACTGCTCTCCTCGGATTCCGACCTGTGTGATCATTCCCCACCACTTCCTCTTGCCATGGAACAAGGTTTCTCCCAAAATCCCTCTCTTTTTGGTTCGTTCCTTTGCTTCTAGTTTTTCGGGGAGATGCATGTTGTTCTTGAGATTTTAGGCTAAATCTTGGCAAGAGTAGGATGTAGGAGAGTACTAGTGCGTAGAGATAGTACATGATATGTTGCCCCGTGGTAGATTTGATCAACCGTAGTACCGCTTTGTTGTCATGGTTGTACTCTGATCCACTTGCAGTTTCGGATCTAAAACCGTGCGGTACTACCGCACCTCCAGCACGGTACTACCGCCCGTGCGGTACTACCGCACTTCCAGCGTGGTACTACCGCCCGTGCGGTACTACCGTGACTAGGCGCGGCACTAAAATTTTAGTACCGCGCGGCCAAGTAGTGCTACCATTGTTGTCAAATCTCTCATGTGGAAATTATCAAGTGCGAGTTCTACTTGCTTCACTGCTTTGTTGTGTTCTTTGCACTGATCCTTCTCGCGTCTCTTGCGAGTTTGTTTTGTGGTGTGTGGCTCATGTGCTCCTGCTCGCCGTTCCAATCCAAGCTATGACACGGGCTCCAAGCGTCTGCGAAATCAAGATGAAGCTCTAGAGGGCTCTAGTGCCCCCCAACGTAGGACCAAGACCACCGCCACAAAGGACAAGGAACCCAACATGGGTATGGATGAGATACCACTTGCTGAGATCATCTCTCGAAGGAAGATCAATCCCTATGTGCATCCTCGTGCCAACTGATTACCCACAAGTGTAGGGGATCGCAACAGCTTTCGAGGGTAAAGTATTCAACCCAAATTTATTGATTCGACACAAGGGGAGCCAAAGAATATTCTTGAGTATTAGCAGTTGAGTTGTCAATTCAACCACACCTGGATAACTTAGTATCTGCAGCAAAGTATTTAGTAGCAAAGTAGTATGATAATAAAGGTAACAGTAACAAAAGTAATGTTTTTGGGTTTTGTAGTAGTTGTAACAGTAGCAACAGAAAAGTAAATAAGCGATGAACAATATTTGAAAAGCTCGTAGGCAATGGATCAGTGATGGATACTTATGCCGGATGCGATTCCTCATGTAATAGTTATAACATAGGGTGACACAGAACTAGCTCCAGTTCATCAATGTAATGTAGGCATGTATTCCGTAAATAGTCATACGTGCTTATGGAAAAGAACTTGCATGACATCTTTGTCCTACCCTCCCGTCGCAGCGGGGTCCTAGTGGAAACTAAGGGATATTAAGGCCTCCTTTGAATAGAGAACCGGAACAAAGCATTATCATATAGTGAATACATGAACTCCTCAAACTACGGTCATCAGCGAGAAGTATCCTTATTATTGTCACTTCGGGGTTGTCGGATCATAACACATAATAGGTGACAATAGACTTGCAAGATAGGATCAAGAACACACATATATTCATGAAAACATAATAGGTTCAGATCTGAAATCATGGCACTCGGGCCCTAGTGACAAGCATTAAGCATAGCAAAGTCATAGCAACATCAATCTCAAAACATAGTGGATACTACGGATCAAACCCTAACAAAACTAACTTGATTACATGGTAAATCTCATCCAACCCATCACCGTCCAGCAAGCCTACGATGGAATTACTCACGCACGGCGATGAGCATCATGAAATTGGTGATGGGGGATGGTTGATGATGACGACGGCGACGAATCACCCTCTCTGGAGCCCCGAACAGACTCCAGATCAGCCCTCCCGAGAGAGATTAGGGCTTGGCGGCGGCTCCGTATCGTAAAACGCGACGAAACTTTCTCTCTGATTTTTTTCTCCCTGGACGTGAATATATGGAGTTGGAGTTGAGGTCAGTGGAGGTCCATGGGGCCCACGAGACAGGGGGCACACCCAGGGGGAGGGGGCGCGCCCCCACCCTCGTGGACAGGGTGTGGGCCCCCTGGTCTTGATTCTTTCACCAGTATTTTTTATATTTTCCGAAAAGTGCCTCCGTGGATTTTCAGGACATTCCGAGAACTTTTCCTTTCTACACATAAAACAACATCATGACAGTTCTGCTGAAAACAGCGTTAGTCCGTGTTAGTTTCATTCAAATCATGCAAGTTAGAGTCCAAAACAAGGGCAAAAGTGTTTGGAAAAGTAGATACGTTGGAGACGTATCAACTCCCCCAAGCTTAAACCTTTGCTTGTCCTCAAGCAATTCAGTTGATAAACTGAAAGTGATAAAGAAAAACTTTTACAAAATCTGTTTGCTCTTGTTGTTCTAAACATGCGAAGCCATCATTCAGGTTTCAGCAAATATTATGAACTAACCATACTCACAATAACACTTAGGTCTCACAATTACTCATATCAATAACCTAATCAGCTAGCAAGCCATGATAATAAAACTCGGATGACAACACTTTCTCAAAATAATCATAACATGATATAACAAAATGGTATCTCGCTAGCCCTTTCTGGGACCGCAAAACATAAATGCAGAGCACCTTTAAAGATCAAGGACTGACTAAACATTGTAATTCATGGTAAAAGAGATCCAGTCAAGTCATACCCAATATAAACCAATAATAATGAATGCAAATGACGGTGTGCTCTCAATGGTGCTTTTTAATAAGAAGGGTGATGACTCAACATAAAAGTAAATAGATAGGCCCTTCGCAGAGGGAAGCAGGGATTTGTAGAGGTGCCAGAGCTCGATTTAAAATAGAGATTGAACAACATTTTGAGCGGCATACTTTTGCTATCAATGCAACAACTATGATATGGCTGTATCTTCCATACTACATGCATTATAGGCAGTTCCCAAACAGAATGGTAAAGGTTTATACTCCCCCAACCACCAACAACATCAATCCATGGCTTGCTCGAAACAACGAGTGCCTCCAACTAACAACAACCCTGGGGGAGTTTTGTTTAATTATTTTGATTTGCTTTGATCTTTTTGGATCATGGGACTGGGCATCCCGGTTACCGGCCCTTTCTCGTGAATGAGGAGCAGAGTCCACTCCTCTTGAGAACAACCCACCTAGCATGGAAGATATAGGCAGCCCTAGTTAAAACATGAGCTGCTCGAGCATACAAAGCAGAATTTCATTTGAAGGTTTGGAGTTTGGCCCATATAAATTTACTTGGAACGGCAGGTAAATACCGCATATAGGAAGGTATGGTGGACTCATATGGAACAACTTTGGGGTTTATGGAGTTTGGATGCACAAGCAGTATTCCCGCTTAGTATAGGTGAAGGCTAGCAAAAGACTCAGAAGCGACCAATTGAGAGAGCGACAATAGTCATAAACATGCATTAAAATCAATTTACACCGAGTACAAGTATGAGTATGATATAATCTACCATGAACATAAATATCATGAAGGCTATGTTGATTTGTTTCAACTACATGCGTGAACATGTGCCAAGTCGAGTCACTCAATTCATTCAATGGAGGATACCATCCCATCATACCACATCATAATCATTCTAATAGCATGTTGGCATGCAAGGTAAACCATTATAACTCATAGCTAATCAAGCATGGCACAAGCAACTATAATCTCTAAATGACATTGCAAATATGTTTACTTCATAATAAACTGAATCAGAAACGATGAACTCATCATATTTACAAAAACAAGAGAGGTCGAGTTCATACCAGCTTTTCTCATCTCAATAAGTCCATCATATATCGTCATTATTGCCTTTCACTTGCACGGCCAAACAATGTGTATAATAATAAGAGTGCACATGCATTGGACTAAGATGGAATCTGCAAGCATTCAACTCAAAAGAGAAGACAAGTAATATGGGCTCTAAGTTAAATAAACAATCATGCATATGAGAGCCACTAAACATTTTTCAATATGGTCTTCTCGACCCCCAAAGGAAAGAAAAGGAAACAAAACTATTTACACGGGAAAGCTCCCAACAAGTAAGAAGAAGAATAAGAAATATTTTTGGGTTTTCATTTTAATTTCTACTACAGGCATAGAAATTAAACTAACTAATTTTTTTTTGGTTTTTCTTAAGGTTTATCAAACACACAAGAAGAAAGCTAGAAAAAGAAAATTAAACTAGCATGGATAATACAATGAAAGAGTATGAGCACCGACGACTAGTGTGTGAACATGAATGTAAAGTCGGTGAGAAATATGTACTCCCCCAAGCTTAGGATTTTGGCCTAAGTTGGTATAATACCAAGGACCACTGCTACTCTCCCCAGTGTACTGGGAGGTGTAATAAGGATACCACTGGCTGGTCATCTCCGGATCCCACTAGAAAGATGATGCACGATAAGGGTCTAGTGAAGGTTCCGGCTCAGGTTCTGGAGTGGATGCTTGGGCTCGATGAGCATACACCGCCTCCGGCGTGACAAGAAAATTTTCTGCAAGCAAATCAAACAGCAGAGGCGCAGGCAAAATAATAGTCTCATTGTGTTTCTTATTAAATCTAAGGTTATACAAGAGCATCTTCTCTTCGTTGTCAACAATACATGTGTGGGCTACCACGATCTTGTAATCTAAAATGTGAGGAGGCAATTTTTTCTCCACTTTCTCATGGTGCCTAATAGGTATCTGAAAATATCTAGCAAGACGTGAAGCATAGATACCTCCAAATATGGGGCCTTTTGTATGATTCAGGCTTAGCTGTTTAGCAACGATGGCACCCATACTAAAACTATTATCTCCGAGCAAAGTATGTTGAAGAATGATAATATCAGGAACACTAAACTTTCCACTATTTCCACGACCAATCAAGCATCTACTAGCAAATATGGCAAAATAGCGTAAACCAGGAAAATGTATGCTAGAGATTTTCGCCACGGAACCCTTCTTTGGCTCCTCTACAGCTATAGTGTTAACAAAGCCATCCACATCTTTACGATGTGGTTCCTCTAATTCTCCCTCATAGGGTATCCTACATACCGCGCAAAAATTACTTAAAGACATTTCTCTGAATTCATCATATAAGTGAAATGATATTGAAGGCGGTGACTTCTTAGGATAATAATAAAAAATCTGCACAAAAGTATTGCTGAGTAAGAGATACTGATCGATCCGGTCGTGGAGGAAACCGGGGAGGCCTGCATTTTCGATCAAAGAATAAAAATCTTGATGAATTCCAGCTTCTTTCAAGAAATCATCGCATGGCCATTCACACGACCGTACTTCCGCTAAGCGAGGAAGATTATACTTGGCTTTTTCCTTCTCTTTGGCTTGTTTTTCCTGGGAGCCTTGGCTAGAAGAGCCCCTCAAAAGTTTCCTTAACATTTTTTGAAAATTTCTGAAATTTAGTAACTTCAAAATAAAAGTGAATAAAACTAAACAAGATTGGTAGCAACTACTCCTACAAGTGCCTAGAGCCTATATCATGAATTGGAATTGCTTGGGACCTCATAAATTCAACATGCAAGCTCAAGAACATGGTCACATGTGTAACAAAAATTTGCAACGAATAAAGCACTAGAACAAAAACTAATTGGACCAATGGAGGAGTCACATACCAAGCAACAATCTCCGAAAGCAGTTTTGTGAATGGAGCTTTGAGCAAGGAGATAGAAAATCGCAGTGAAATGAGCTAGAACTCGTGCTTGAGCTGGATGGGGATTTTTTTGGGTAGAAGATGAAGTGTGTGGGTGCTGGCATAAGTGGAGGGGGCCACCAGGGGCCCACGAGACAGGGGGCGCGCCAAGGTGGGGTGGGCACGCCCTCCACTCTCGTGGCCTGGTGCTTGCCCCTCCTGCAGTGATTTCAGTGCCTAAAATCCTCAAATATTCCATAAAAATCATACTAAATTTGCAGGGCATTTGGAGCACTTTTATTTTCGGGATATTTTTTAATGCACGGATAATTCAGAAAACAGACGGATAATACTATTTTTTTTATTTATTTATTCTAAATAACAGAAAGTAAAAAGAGGGTACAGAAGGTTGTGCCTTCTAATTTCATCCATCTCATGATCATCAAAATAAATCCACTAACAAGGTTGATCAAGTCTTGTTAACAAACTCATTCTGAATAACACGAAACCGGAGAAATTTCGAATAACACTAAGTTACCTCAACGGGGATATGAAAATCCCCAACAATAAGAATATCATACTTTTTCTTGACAGTAGGAAGAGGAAATTCAAAACCTCCAATAATGATAGTTGGAACTTTTCCAATAGAATTGATGCTATGAACTTGTGATTGTTTCCTCGGAAAGTGTACCGTATGCTCATTACCATTAACATGAAAAGTGACATTGCCTTTGTTGCAATTAATAACAGCCCCTGCAGTATTCAAAAGAGTTCTACCAAGGATAATCGACATACTATCGTCCCCGGGAATATCAAGAATAACAAAGTCCGTTAAGATAGTGACATTTGCAACCACAACAGGCACATCCTCACAAATACCGACAGGTATAGCAGTTGATTTATCAGCCATTTGCAAAGATATTTCAGTAGTTGTCAACTTATTCAATTCAAGTCTACGATATAAAGAGAGAGGCATAACACTAACACCGGCTCCAAGATCACATAAAGCAGTTCAAACGTAATTTCTTTTAATGGAGCATGGTATAGTTGGTACCCCCGGATTTCCAAGTTTCTTAGGTATTCCACCCTTAAAAGTGTAATTAGCAAGCATGGTGGAAATTTCAGCTTTCGGTATCTTTCTTTTATTTGTAATGATATCCTTCATATACTTCGCATAAGGATTTACTTTGAGCATATCAGTTAAACACATACGTAAGAAAATAGGTCTAATCATTTCAGCAAAGCGCTCAAAATCCTCATCATCCTTTGTCTTGGATGGTATAGGAGGAAAGGGCATGGGTTTGTGAACCCATGGTTCTCTTTCGTTACCGTGCTTCCTAGCAACAAAATCTCTCTTGTCATAACGTTGATTCTTTGATTGTGGGCTATCAAGATCAACATCAGGTTCAATCTCTACATCATCGTTTTTGCTAGGTTGAGCATCAACATGAACATTATCATTAACAGTATCACTAGGTTCATGTTCATCACCTGATTGAGTTTCAGCACAAGAGATAGAAATATCATTGGGATTCTCAGGTGTGTCTACAGTAGGTTTACTAGAAGCATGCAAATTCATATCGTTTTTCTTTTTCTTCTTTTTGTAAGAACTAGGTGCCTCTAAATTGTTTCTGTGAGAATCTTGCTCGATTCTCTTAGGGTGGCCTTCAGGATACAAAGGTTCCTGAGTCATTCTACTAGTTCTAGTAGCCACTCTAACAGCAAAATCATTTTTATTATTTAATTCATCAAGCAAATCATTTTGAGCTTTAAGTACTTGCTCAGCTTGAGTAGCAACCATAGAAGTATATTTGCTAATGAGTTTGAGTTCACCTTTAACTCTAGCCATATTATCGCTCACGCGTCCTATCTCGAAAGCATTATTCTTTAACTCTCTACCAACATAAGAATTAAAACTTTCTTCTCTAGCCATAAAGTCATCAAATTCATCTAAGCATGGGCTATGAAATTTAGTAGAGGGGATTTCAACTTTATCATATCTATAGAGAGAATTTACCTTTACTACCTGTGTCGGGTTATCAAGACAATGTGGTTCTTCAATAGGCGGTATATTAAGACAATGTATTTCTTCAATAGGAGGTAAATTCTTAACATCTTCAGCTTTAATACCTTTTTCTTTCATTGATTTCTTTGCCTCTTGCATATCTTCAGGACTGAGAAATAAAACACCTCTCTTCTTTGGAGTGGGTTTAGGAATAGGCTCAGGAGTTGGCTCAATTGGTTCAGGAATTGGCTCAGGAAGAGTCCAATTATTTTCATTAGTCAATAAATTATTCAATAGTAATTCAGCTTCGTCGACTGTTCTTTCCCTGAAAACACAACCAGCACAACTATCCAAGTGGTCCTCGGAAGCATCGGTTAGTCCATTATAAAAGATATCAAGTATTTCATTTTTCTTAAGAGGATGATCGGGCAAAGCATTAAGTAATTGGAGAAGCCTCCCCCAAGCTTGTGGGAGACTCTCTTCTTTGACTTGCACAAAATTATATATTTCCCGCAAGGCAGCTTGTTTCTTATGAGCACGGAAATATTTAGCAGAGAAGTAATAAATCATATCCTGGGGACTACGCACACAACCAGGAGCAAGAGAATTATACCAAGTCTTAGCATCACCCTTTAACGAGAATGGAAATATCTTAAGGATATAATAATAGCGAGATTTATCACCATGAGTAAATAGGGTGGCTATATCATTCAACTTGGTAAGATGTGCCACAACAGTTTCAGATTCAAGGCCATAAAAAGGATCAGATTCAACTAAAGTAATAATTTCAGGATCAACAGAGAATTCATAATCCTTATCAGTAACACAGATAGGTGAAGTAGCAAAAGCAGGGTCGGGTTTCATTCTAGCACTAAGAGACTGCTGCTTCCATTTAGCTAATAATTTCTTAAGATCATATCTATCATTGCAAGCAAAGATAGCTCTAGCAGCTTCTTCATCCATAACATAACCCTCAGGAACAACAGGCAAGTCATAATCATTGGGAGAATTTTCATCATCACTATCATCAATAATAGCATCTTCAATAATTTCATTCCCCCTAACTCTAGCAAGTTGTTCATCAAGAAATTCACCTAATGGCAAAGTAGTATCACACACAGAAGTAGTTTCATCATAAGTATCATGCATAGCAGAAGTGGCATCATAAATAACATGCGACATATCAGAATTCATAGCAATAGCAGGTTTAGGTGTCGCAAGTTTACTAATAACAGAAGGAGAATCTAGTGCAAATCTAGTGCAAAGTTGAGGGTAAAATCTTCGTTTTGTCGTCTTTCAAGTTCTTCATAGTGATCAACAGATATAAATCCCAAGTGACTCAGAGAATAGAGCTATGCCCCCCGGCAACGGCGCCATAAATTAGTCTTGATAACCCACAAGTGTAGGGGATCGCAACAGCTTTCGAGGGTAAAGTATTCAACCCAAATTTATTGATTCGACACAAGGGGAGACAAAGAATATTCTTGAGTATTAGTAGTTGAGTTGCCAGTTCAACCACACCTAGATAACTTAGTATCTGCACCAAAGTATTTAGTAGCAAAGTAGTATGATAATAAAGGTAACGGTAACAAAAGTAATGTTTTTGGGTTTTGTAGTAGTTGTAACAGTAGCGACGGAAAAGTAAATAAGCGAAGAACAATATGTGAAAAGCTCGTAGGCAATGGATCAGTGATGTACAATTATGCCGGATGCGATTCCTCATGTAATAGTTATAACATAGGGTGACACAGAACTAGCTCCAGTTCATCAATGTAATGTAGGCATGTATTCCGTAAATAGTCATACGTGCTTATGGAAAAGAACTTGCATGACATCTTTTGTCCTACCCTCCCGTGGCAGCGGGGTCCTAGTGGAAACTAAGGGATATAAAGGCCTCCTTTTAATAGAGAACCAGAACAAAGCATTAGCACATAGTGAGTACATGAACTCCTCAAACTACGGTCATCACCGAGAAGTATCCCGATTATTGTCACTTCGGGGTTGTCGAACCATAACACATAATAGGTTACTATAGACTTGCAAGATAGGATCAAGAGCACACATATATTCATGAAAACATAATAGGTTCAGATCTGAAATCATGGCAATCGGGCCCTAGTGACTAGCATTAAGCATAGCAAAGTCATAGCAACATCAATCTCAGAACATAGTGGATACTAGGGATCAAACCCTAACAAAACTAACTTGATTACATGGTAAATCTCATCCAACCCATCATCGTCCAGCAAGCCTACGATGGAATTACTCACGCACGGCGGTGAGCATCATGAAATTGGTGTTGGGGGATGGTTGATGATGACGACGGTGACGAATCCCCCTCTTCGGAGCCCCGAATGGACTCCAGATCAGCCTCCCGACAGAGATTAGGGCTTGGCGATGGCTCCGTATCGTAAAACATGATGAAACTTTCTCTCTGTTTTTTTCTCCCCGAACATGAATATATGGAGTTGGAGTTGAGGTCGGTGGAGGTCCAGGGGCCCACGAGACAGGGGGCGCGCCCAGGGGGAGGGGGCGCGCCCCCCACCCTCGTGGACAGGGTGTGGGCCCCTGGTCTTGATTCTTTCGGCAGTATTTTTTATATTTTCTGAAAAGTTCCTCCGTGGATTTTCAGGACATTCCGAGAACTTTTCCTTTCTACACATAAAACAACATCATGGCAGTTCTGCTGAAAACAACGTCAGTCCGGGTTAGTTTCATTCAAATCATGCAAGTTAGAGTCCAAAACAAGGGCAAAAGTGTTTGGAAAAGTAGATACGTTGGAGACGTATCACCAACTTTCGAGGGAATGACCTGTTCTGGACCAAGCAGCAGAATCTCATTTTTCTGGATGTGATCAACGCCAAGCGAAACATCTATGTGGATGTGCACTAGATCAACATGCATCATATGAGGGAAGAGAAGCACCAGGACTACTTTGGTGAGGCTTTGGATCTAGTGGAGCAATTTGGCATTGAGCACGTCATCTTGTTTCACAAAGACTATGATCCTGAAATTGTGGCTCAGTTCTTTGCCTTGGTGTACTTTCATCCTAATGAGGAACGGACTATGACTTGGATGACCAACGGTTGGCAGCTGACTGCTACATGGAAGGAGTTCATGACTTTGCTTGGTGTTCAGGATGAGGGGCTCGCCACATCCCAAGGTGTTCGTCCTCATGCCAATCCCGAGTCAGCCAACAAGAACAAGCTTCAGCCCTTCCTTGTTGAGAAGAAGCTCTCCAGTGGCAAGTCATCTTGGGTGCTCAACTCCTTCCTTGACATCATGTATCGGATCTTCCGCAACTCTCTCTTCCCACGCATTGTTGACAAGGACAAGGTGCATGCTTATCTTGTGTGCATGCTGCTCCTGTGTGGGGAAGCACGCAACTCTCAGACGCTACCACTTGATATCTCACATATCATGTGGTGTGAGCTTCGGTTTGCGGTCTTCAATCGCATGGTCCCCATCTATGGACCTTATCTGTTTCTTTTGATCTCGGTAACTTGGGAGAAGCTCTACCCTCAGGATGACTTTGAGGCCCCCGACTGGATTCGACATGAGTCCATCAGGCTCCATGTCAAGACTCAGTGGGCTAACACAACTTCTCGTGCTGAGGCCGCCGCTGCCATGGATGTGGATGCGGATGAGGATGAGGAGGAGTCAGCGGACGAGGACAATTCTGAGGGTTTCATCCCTCCCACCTCTGAGCTATCTTGGGCTAAGAGGCTGAAGAACAAGATGAAGACCTTGTTCTGCATGCAGGCAAAGGGGCAGTACAGGACTCACGTTGCCTCCAAGGAGAGTCGCTGCCGCGAAAAGAAGATTATGAGCCTTTTTGGAGAGGATGTTTCTGGCGGTTCTGAGGAGCTAGCGCATCACTCCAGAGGCTGAGTGGATAGCGAAACAAGGCTTCAAGTGGACTGATTCTGAGGAGGACGACGAGGAGACCATTCTCGCTGCCGAGTCTGACAAGGAGCGTGCGACTGATTACTCCGCTTGAGCCACCACTTGTGTTGTAGGAGTCCTCTCTACCTTTTTGGTGTCTCGATGCCAAAGGGGGAGAGAGTGTAGGGATTTGCGAGTCGTGTGTCGTGCTTCTTGTGTTGTGCTTGTGTTTGCTTTGCTCGCGTTTGTTCCATTGAACCTTGCTTGCTTTGGTTTAGTTTTCTCATGAGACTTGGTCTATCATATGGTGTAAGACATATGCACTCTATCGTACCTTATTGAGCTTATGGTATATTGTGCTATTTATGTTATGCTCATATTTACTATCATGTTTAGTGTTAGCCTTATTGCTGCAAGATATGCATTGTTTATAAAATGTAGGGGGATGTTGATCCTAGTATACGTGTCGTGCAGTCCAAAGCACTTATCTAGATAGCACGCATCTAGTGGGAGCTCGTCTATATTTTAGAGATGTGGGGTTTGCTTATGTTCTATATTATTTCCCCTTGTGCAAATCCCGTATTGTCATCAATCCACCAAAAAGGGGGAGATTGTAAGGGCATATTTATCCCTAAGGTGTTTTGGTGATTGATGACAATGCTTTTGCGGACTAATCGTGTGCCTTGAGTATTTCAGACGCTTCGTCACTAGGCACAAGACAGTTTGATGCCCCTCGAAGACCATTGAAGACGGCGTTGTTCTATGTTTCTTTTCGGTGGTTTTGAGTCATAGGAAAGCCGTACTATTAAGAGGGGGTCCACGTTGGAAAGGTTCGGGTGGAATCATCACGTACACGTTTACTCCCTTTGCACCTTCTTTCCCTTTGTGCTTTGGAGCATCCTTCGTTTTCTTCATATTTTGCAAAGAGAAGGATTCCTAGTGTTGCTGTTCTGAGGCATGCGGTAGTACTGCTCTTAGGAGCGGTAGTACCACAGGCCCCAGCAGTAGTACCGCACGCCCTTGCGGTAGTACCGTAGGTTCACACGGTAGTATTGCTCCTGAGCAGCTGTAGTACCGTGGCCTCGGACCAGACTCAGCTGCTCGTGCGGCTGTAGGGGCGGATATAATTTTTTACATCCGCGCCCTACGCGGTAGTACCGCCCCACGCACGCGGTAGTACCGTGAGTCCCGGTCCAGCACATCAACACGAGCGGAACTAGGGGCGGATGTAATTTTTTATATCCGCTCCCTGCGCGGTAGTACGGCATGCCAGGTGCGGTAGTACCGTGTCGGATTTTTGCACTGTTTGATTTTCAGCGGAAGTAGGCACGGATGTATTTTTATTCATCCGCGCCCTTCACAGGCTAGTCCAATCTGGCCTTGCGGTAGTACCGCAAGGGGGAGCGGCAGTACCGCGTCAGCGGCAGTACCGCCCTCAGCCTTTGCGGCTCAGGCCTGTACTAGCTCCTGCCGTAGCAGCGGTAGTACCGTGGTCCACCGCGGTAGTACCATGAGCCGTTGCGGTAGTACCGCTTGTCTGGAGCGGTAGTACCGCAGGTCGCGGGCTGAGTAAGTGGATAACGGTTGGATTTGTCTCTCCACTATATAAGGGGTGTCTTCCTCCTCTAGTTGACTACCTCTTCCACTCCCAAGCTTCATTGTTGCTCCAAGCTTCATTTTCGCCCGATCTCTCTCCCTAGCCAATCAAACTTGTTGATTTGCTCGGGATTGGTTGAGAAGGCCCCGATCTACACTTCCACCAAGAGAAATTTGATTCCTCCCACTAATCCCTAGCGGATCTTGTTACTCTTGGGTGTTTGAGCATCCTAGACGGTTGAGGTCACCTCGGAGCCATAGTCCATTGTGGTGAAGCTTCGTGGTGTCGTTGGGAGCCTTCAATTAAGTTGTGGAGATTGCCCCAACCTTGTTTGTAAAGGTTCGGTCGCCACCTTCAAGGGCACCAATAGTGGAATCACGGCATCTCGCATTGTGTGAGGGCATGAGGAAAATACGGTGGCCCTAGTGGCTTCTTGAGGAGCATTGTGCCTCCACACCGCTCCAACGGAGACGTACTTCCCCTCAAAAGGAAGGAACTTCGGTAACACATCCTCGTCTTCACCGGCTCGACTCTTTGTTATCTCGTGCCTTTACTTTTGCAAGCTTATTCGTGTTATCCCTTGCTTGCTTGTGTGCTTGTTGTTGTTGCATCATATAGATTGCTCACCTAGTTGCATATCTAGACAACCTACTTTGATGCAAAGTTTAATTTGGTAAAGAAAAGCTAAAAATTGTTAGTTGCCTATTCAACCCCTCCCTAGTCAACTATATCGATTCTTTTAGTTTGTCTATGTATTCACACATGTACTAAGTTTCCGGTTAATACAATTCTAGCATGAATAATAAACATTTATCATGATATAAGGAAATATAAATAACAATTTTATTATTGCCTCTAGGGCGTATTTTCGTCAATATATTATATATAGATTAACAGATATATGTAAAATAAATCTTAATTTTGCAGGAGAAAATTTACATCATATATCAAAGTAACAACTAATCTATTAGACGACAATGAATTTGATAGACGACTATGAACATAGTTAGCCTGCCAGTCTCTGTCAGATAAACACCATGCATGTTGTACCGATATCTATGTAAGCTAGATTTTTATGTTTAATACATATATTTTATTTAAGAAACTTGCATGCCCTTGTATACATTGGACTAAATCATACGTCTAGATGAGCCTACCAAATAAATAAATTGTATGTAAGCATAACTAGGTCGTCGATATGTTTACATTTGTCGATGGTAGAGCTATTTCAATACCATGCATATGTTGTACATATTATCAAATTTTACTTGCGGCAAATTTGCAAACAATGCAACTTATACTCAGAATGCTCTACGAATATGCACACCTAATATTACACTAGAAATCGCTGTTAAGATATTAGTTGGAATTTTTTTTAAACGTCTAACATGATATTAACTATGCGTGAACATGCGCACATACATACAAATACGCACGTGTCATTTGTGGAATTGTCAAAAAATAATAAAAATTAACTTCTATTACATCAGTTTATTCAAGTTTAGTATAAAAAACTGATCAGTGTTACATTACAACTTATAAGAAAGAACACTAGTTACACATATCAACTACAACTAAAAAACTATACTAACTAAACTGTGTGGCTAACTATAATAACAAAATATTAAAAACTATAGTTCTTAATATTTTAGTATGATAAAAGTAAAACAATAATAAGTATGACAGTTTGGTACAAAATATTAATTTTATGAATATTTGCTCGAGAGAGCGAGGCGGAGTAGTAGTGCTTGTAGGGCTAGTCGTAGGGGTCATAGAAGAAGAACTCGTAGCGGGATGGCATTGATCAGTAGCTGAGGTCGAGGAGAGGAGATCAACTGGAAGTTAAAAAATGAATTTATGTAACGCTAGGGAAGAAGGCGTCGAGGGCCCTTCGGCAGGCGGGACGCAGCCGCTCTGTCACCAGTGGCTCGACATCCGGGAAGAAGGGATCGGCGACGGTGGGGCAATAGTATGAGTATGCGTCGTAGCCATAGGCCGAGGTCGGTTAGTAGCAGTCGTATGGGTTGTAGCCCAAAAAGCCGTCGCGACACGCCATTGATCGATGAGGTGGTGAAGTCAAGGTCCATCAGCTGGAAAGATTGGTCTTGGTCGTTTGTTTATGTTTTGTTGTTGTGTTGGGGAGAGAGGAGATCATACTATATATTGGGGGAATATAAAAGTTTCTCGAACGGGCGTATGAACGTTATGGAAAGTTGTTGATTTCTTGAGAAAGGGGTAGGGCGCCATCGTTTCTGGACGCATCGGATGGGGAGCGCCTAGGGCCGGCCCACCACCGTGACTCTTCTAAGCCCACCTGCCCCCTCTCATCTCATGAACAATAATATTGAAAAACAAACCTCAATAATAGCATGAAAAAAGATTAAAAAAACAAGTAATATCATAAAAAGTATGAAAACATACTAGATGGTGACATCAATCAATCAATCAAATATACTAGGTGCTAGCACGTTTCACCACGCCGTTCTTCACTCGTGGGGTTAAGCATTTTTTCCTCTAGCAGATAATCATGGTTGGTTGTTTCGTTTTGCTTTTAGTTATGTTTTGGTATGATTTTTTTCGTTCGTGCCAGGATGCCAGTAGATAAGGTATTTGTTCCGGGAGCTGAATGGGGTTGTCCGGTTTGTAGTTGTGGTATCCTTATACTTTTTCGCCTCGGTGTCAACTGGTGGTCTGTGTGTTAATCCCTTGGGACTTCCTATTTTCATGTTGAAGCTGTGAAATTGTTGCTATAGCCTTCATATGGGAGAACCCACAAACCTTTTGCTTGCTCAGCTCACCCTTGCTTCTCCACTTGCTTGCTTAGCATTTTTTTCCACTGGCTCCATTAAAAGGCTGACTATCCTTTTTTATCCGAATCAGTATGTCAAATCAAAATATGTTCATGGGTTTTCGATATCTTGGCAAAAGCATGACTTTTGAAAATATTATAGAATTTCAAATATTGATGGATTTCAAAATATTTGCAAATCTGAAATGAATTTCACAAATTTTAAAATGTTTGTAAACTTTAAAATATTATTGAGGTAAAAATATTCATGAATTAAAAAATAAATTCAGAATTTAAAAAAACTGGGGATTAATTATAAATGTTCATGAATTAAAATTTTAAAAATAGAAAAGAGTATAAAATCCAAAAATAAAATATAAGAAAACAATAACCTCAACCAACTACCCACACCGTTACAGGCAGGCCCAGCAACCCACAACCCTCGACGCACTAGAAGACTCCAAATCTAGAGAGTTTAGTATCAAAATAGATACAAACTTTTCATGTGTTTGCAAAATTTCGTCAATGTATAGCCTTCAAGGAGCTAGCTATTTTTGGGCGAAACTTTGTTAGCACCTAAAACATTTTAGCATATTTGATTTGATGTTTAAAAAGTTTAGTTCTTTTTGGAAATTTTTACTATTGATTTTGAAATTATTGTTCATCAGGGTGTAGTAAACCCAAGTGTACAACCGAGAATGGGGCATGGTTGGCCCATAGGCCGAGCAAAGAAATTCGATTGCAATATATTTCAATGAGACATGGTTGTATGGAACATGAATATTTAAATTAATAATATATTTATTAAAACTCATTGGCAAGATATAAAGAAAACTTTTTTCATGCATGTTGAGTGTGCCCTTGATAAAATGGCATATGTGGTAAGAGCAACTCCAATAGTTCCCCTATCTCTAAAATAACCGACGTTTACGGAAAGTTGGAGCAAAAAACCTCTCCATCGGTTCCCGTAAACTAGCTTTATCTTTGGAGGATCCCGTAAAGATCCCCGTTGATTTATTGGAAGATTGTCTTCCCATATCTTTTTGGTGGGATTGTAAGTGCCTAAAACTTCCGGGGAAAACTACCGGAACGCCGCCGCCCCGCTGGAACTTCGCCAAAAAGTCAATGTGCTGCAGCCGCCCACGCCGTAATACCGACCACTGCCGCCGCCTTGCCCGCACCGTCGCCCACCAACGTCACCCACCTCGGTTCCCGCGCCTGCGCCACCGCTCGCGCCCGCCGCCACGGCCTCGCCGGTGGCCATAACACCTCCCGCCGATGTCACTGACCGGTGGGTCCCACCAATTATCTATTTCATGTTTAATTAAAAGTAAAAAATGCATTTAGGGGGAGAATATTAGGGGAAGTGATAAAAGATACTTCCAGAAAACTTCCCTTATCTTTTACGGGAACGCCAAAAACTACTTTCATGGGAAGATTTTTAAGGCACCTATTGGAGTTGCTTTAAGGTGGGATGTGTGCATGTTGAGGTAAATATAAACAGTAGGGATCAACTAATAATGGAACTTGGTTTCTCATGCATGTTGTGATGGCCATTTGATACGGCGGCATATGTGCATGTTAATGTAGTAGAATTAGTGGGGTCAACTATTTAGAAGGTAGAGGCTAACCCGTGCTTCGCCCCGCCGTTCTTTACTCGTTGAATGAACATTTTTTCTCTAGCATGTTATTGTGGCTAGTTGCTTTGTTTTGGTTTTATCTACATTGGGTTGAGTTTTAGTTACGTTATGTCGTTTTTTTCATTTGTGTATCATGTTACACAGAAAAGAAAGAAAGACAAAAAAAACCAACCAATACCTTCTCAAAACCGACCAACCTAGAGAACCCAAAGACACACAACCTTACAGGAGGAGCATACCATCTCAGAGCCCACGACACACCATGAGGCTCCAAATCCAGAGAGCTTAGTACCACCATAGCATCCCCAGAGCCCCCGACATATCAGGAGGCTCCAAATCTAGGAAGCTTAGTACCACCATAGTGTCCCCAAAGCTCCCCGACGTACCAGGAGACTCCAAATCTGGGGAGCTTAGTATATTTTTCATTTGTGTATCATGTTACACAGAAAAGAAAGAAAGACAAAAAAACCAACCAATACCTTCTCAAAACCGACCAACCTAGAGACCCAAAGACACACAACCTTACAGGCAGGGCATACCATCTCAGAGCCCACGACACACCATGAGGCTCCAAATCTAGAGAGCTTAGTACCACCATAGCGTCCCCAGAGCCCCCGACATATAAGGAGGCTCCAAATCTAGGAAGCTTAGTACCACCATAGTGTCCCCAGAGCCCCCCTACGTGCCAGAGGCTCCAAATCTAGGGAGCTTAGTATCTTTACTAGAAGCTGACGCGCGCTTTGCTGCGCCGGGGGATCAAGACGTGTTTCAATTTTGCAACTTCATTTGTGCTTGCTCTACTTTAGTATGAGGGTTATGCTAAATTGATGAGACCGACCTGCTGAACATAGTATATGAGTGTCGTGTCAATGTATACAACTTATTAATACATGGTTAATTCCCAAAAAATGTAAGCATGAACATATAATTTCCAAAGTTAATTGTGTAGGAATAAATGTACCATAGAAGCAATACAAATACACCAGAGGCAAGGATCATACAATATGTTAAAAACGTGTGTATCACTGACAGTATAACAGGAAGACCAAAAAATACTTTAAACCAGGACTACAAAATGAAAGTAGCCTGGCAGGTATATAAATGGTTCATTGTGGATTAACAAAGTAGACCAACTTACAAATTTGCATATTTACTTTTGTACTAAGCGATAGAACAATAGAAGTCAAGCAATAGTTGCAGTGTGACTTACAGAAGTTGTCTGAACAAATTGAGAACATGTAGTAGTGTATGAGGTAAGAGAACCTAGCAATTATATATGGGCATTTTAGAAGGCTGACTTTTTAAGCTTCAAGTTAAGTAGTTAATTATGTTAGTCCATTAGGCAATAAAACTGGTTAATATTATGGCCAATTATAAGCAAAAAGTACATACATGTGGCATACGACAAAAGTGGAATAGGAATCCGAGTATAATAGTCTATGAAGAGGTTGATTGAAAGTGAGCGAAAGAACTTGTACCATTCTATGACGACGATCTTAACAATAGTCCACAATACCATTATTGATAGGCGGCATGATGCAATTAAGAAAAGACACCATACCTTGGGTAAGCCAGCACCTTAAAGAACAATAAATCATGGGATAATGTAATTGTCAGGCAGAGCTATAGAGATTGATATTACATAGGCATCTAGTTATGGACGTGTGTATCAAATGATGCAGAGGCTGGGGTAGTCCCCTTCTCGGAAAAAAACACAGGCATCTACTAATGCATTTTTTTGTTGAATATAAATATACTCAGCAGAGTGAATTTGCATTATTAAAGTTAATATATATATATATATATATATATATATATATATATATATATATATATAGAGAGAGAGAGAGAGAGAGAGAGAGAGAGAGAGAGAGAGAGAAATTGTCTTTTCTGTAGAAACATCTTTTCTATGCAATCAGAGAGGAAGTTAATTGTATCATTTAGAAATTAGAATGATACATTTTACCATCGTTCAGCATTCAAGGACCCAACTTGTCTTGCGTTTGCAATAACCTGGAATCAGTGGAGAACAAAGAAACTCAAGTAAAATTATCACGAAGCACAATCAGATGAAGAATTTTCAGGTAGAATAGATACTTCAAAGTCATATGCGTAATTTTTTCTTGATGAGTACTTCTACGATATAGTTGTGTTAGGTTGTATACATATATTGTAAGTCAAAGTTGTATTTGGAGTCCATGCCTACGTCAAAAAGCAACATTCCGAGCACTGGAGGGAATGTTTCATTTTGTACTGAGATGTTTAGAAATATTTTGTCTTATTACAATATAAAAATCTAGACCGGACATTAATTATAGATAAAAAATATCGAAGATTAATCCTTCAGGTTTGTGTGTCAGGATTCATGGGTCATCCCTGCACAGAATGAGTATGCAAATCTAATGAATCGGAATGACAAAATAAAAATGATACAATTCTCCTCATTATGAAGTCCAACACTATTGTGTGCCTTGTATATACAAATAAAAGTGTAATATATTCCACGATAAATAGAAGAACTACCAATAGGTTGTTGTTTAGAAGGTTCCCTGTATGTGTATCAGAGAACAAACATATAAGGGATAAGATTAGTGCCATTGAGGGAAAAAATGCTACAGTTAGGAAATGCATACATCAGATCAGAAATTCATTAGAATAGGTAACCAATCATTTGTGCAGATAACTATGTGAACTACATTATCTTACATGTATAGGCAATGCAAAAGGAAAAGGTAATGGGGAAAAAATGGAAAAAAATAGCAGTCGCTAAACCCCACAGCAATTGGGACATGGAGTATGTGAGCTCGAGCTCAAATGCACCCTTTGCTACAGTAAAATCCAAAAAAAATAAAAGTACGAAAAACTGAATTTTTTTGGCAACAGACATTGATATGTGTTTCACATGCGTGCCAATTTTCGTGATGAATGAAATGATATTTGTGGAAGCCTCGGCAAAAAGACAAAATCATGCTGAAAAAAACTGTTTTTGGATGCATTTTGGAGCATCGGTTTTGGCTTTTTATCAAGACCTGCATGAATGTCATTTTGTCATGAATTTTTGCGCGGATGTGAAAAAGAGATCAGTGCTTGTTGTAAAAAAATAAGATTTCTTTGATGTTTTTAAGTATCTTTTCGGTTTTACTGTAGCAAAGGGTGCATGTGAGCTCTAGCTGACAAGAGCACTTTCGGGAATAGAGGGAATCAAGACGGGGTTTTGATATATGCAAACTTCTAGACAACAAATATATGAGAAAAAAATGAACATGACCTAGAAGTCAAGAAAAGCAAGCATCCCGGTTTAGTCAGAGAAAAACATGTGCAGGGCCTAGAAGTGGTGGCGTACGCAAGAGACAACACACACTATAGTATCACGGTGACTTGCCGGATAAACAGCCTTTCCGTGGGGGCGATGCGGTAGAGGCGGTGGCTCTCACCGTGAATCATGAGGACTGGATGCTTCGTGGACCACCGCATATGCAGATACAAAGATGGAATTGAGATGAAGATGCAAGGAGGAAGGTCCCACTGCGGGCTCCAAATCCATCCATCGCCATCCTCATGGCCTTGGGCGATGAAGCCACCTACACGGCTATGGCCATAGCCATGCGCTTGGACGGGAGCGGCGGTTGGAGGCGAGCCTGCGGGTTGTGTTTTTTTCTTGACCTCGGTGTTGTAGCTTAGGCCTGGCTGGGCCTGTGCACGGATCCTGGGAACGCACCGACCTAGATAGACCAGCGTGCATGCATGCTCGAGTCAAATCAGATCGATCGTATGAAAGCCAGCCGAAACGAGAGAACAGGACGATGGGAGATCAAGTCGAATACGCACTCGCTCACAGCGCTAGATTTCATGGGAGCTTAATAACTACTAGAGGCTAATGCGCGCTTCGCCGCGCCGTTCTTCACTCGTGTTTTTATATCTATAGATTATTGTGATAAGTTGTTTTGTTGTGATTTTATCTGTGTTGTCTTTGTGTTTTAATTTTTACTGGTGGTGTTTTTTTGTTCATATATTGTGTTGGGTTGATGTTGGAGTATTTTTTTTCAAGAGAAGAGAGGAGTTATTTGATGTGTGCTTGTGAAGTCTTTGCACATTTTGGCCTTGGTGTCAACCCGATGGTGATTGTTTGAGCCTCTTGGGAGTTCGTATTTCACGCTAAATCCGTAGAATTGCTATTGTGACGCCCACATGGGTCAGCACGCGAAGCTCTTGCTCGCTCAGTTTGGCTCCCTGATCCTCTTGCTCGTTCAATTTTTTCTCTAACCCTACTGCTAGCTCTAAAAACATCATCTATTTTTTATTTGAAAAGGTTAGTTAAATTAAATAATCTTTTTGCAAATAAAAAACTAAATAATATTTAAGGAACTTAAAAAACATTATGAATTTTAGAACATAAATTTTAGAACATTCATGAATTTAAAATATATTCATGATTTCATAAATGTTCAGAAAATAAAAAGTTTTCAAATTTTAAAAAATGTTTACAAAATTCAAAATGTCCGTGAACTTGAAAATATCCTCAAATTTAATAAGTATTACTGAATTTGAAGAATTTTAAAATATATTTATCTTTTTTTTAAGTACACAAATTTTAATAAATGCTCATAAATTAAATCATGAAACAAATTAAAGAAAGAAATAAACTAAACAACATAAATTCACGTGTGGGGCCCTAATGACCCCACAACCTTCGAAGCACCACAGCGCTTCAATTCGAGGGAGCTTAGTATCTCTATAGACTAGAAGGGTTGTACACCTTTTGCTGCGCCGTTGGCGTTGGGATTCTGTATTCTTTTTTACTTATTTCGTTTTAAAATATAAGGTGTATTACTTTTTTGAAAAGACTAACCTCTTTAAGTTTGATCAAATTTACGAAGAAATATATCAAAATTCGTAATATCAAATCGGTGTTTTTTTTTTTGAAGGCTCAAATTGGTGTTATTTGATTCATAATGAAACGATTCTCCATAATTTTTTGGCTTAATATTGTGGGTGTCGATATTTTTGGCTCTAAATTTGGTCAAAGTTAAAAAAATTGACTTTCCAAAAGAACTAATACGTCTTGTATTTTGGAACTGATGGAATATTTTAGTTTGGCGGATGGGGAGACGATGGAATGTGTATTTTGTTTACTTATAATGCGGTTATTTGGTGGGTCTTTCATGGTGTGATTCTATGTTATGCGTTAATTAACTCATATTTTTGTGGCTAAATTTCTACTTCGGTGGCTACATGTACCATATTGGTTCTATATAGTACCATCACATGGTGATGCTTCTTTTTTCTAGGTGGTAAGAGGGTGCACGAGGTTCATATGTTTTTCTAGGCGGTGGGTGTTGATTGATTTCAAAAATCATCGGCCCAATCAAAATCATAAATTCAAAATGGAAGATCTCAATCAAATAAAAGAGTTTCAAAATTAGGAAATATGGTGAATTAAAATAATTAAATGGGAGAGATCCTTGAGAAATTATTGACCCGATCAAAATCAGGCGACCAAGTTCTGAACAAAAGATCTCAATGAATTGTGAGGACTTCAAAATTAGGAAGCATAGTGTATAGTGTATAGAAAAAAAATAGTATAAAAGAATTGAATGAGACCTTTGATAAATTGTTGACTTGGTCCAAATTGGGTGACTCAATTTCAATTTTAGTTACCATGGATGCTTATTTTTTTTACCAAACACATGATAAAGAAAATTAGATGACTAGATTCATCACTAAAAATTGGCATTCAACAAAGTTTCCCTTGTCCTACTTATTAGCTTCCCAAAGTTTCTTTCAAAGGACCGGAGGCCAAACTTTATTAAGAAGGGAGGGGGAGCGAGTTACAGCAAAGCTGAGCAGAAAACACATGAAAAAATAACTCAAATCAGATAAGCAAATAACTTCAGACGTTTCTGTATACAACTGAACCAGTTATTGGCAATAATTATGTTGCATCCCTCCCCTTTGGAATTTCTCTACAGTGTACTGTTGTTATTTGAATCCAGAAGAATCTTTTGCACTTTTAACAGGGTAACTCATTAAGTACTGGAACTACAGAGGAACTTCAGACTAGAAATTGAACAGGCTTATGCAGAAGGCAGTGCAATCTTCGGGCATCAACCCTATCTATGTCTGTCTGAGAAGGGGTCGGCCAGTAACAAATTATGGACATGCTTCTCCACATGTTCATCAATACAAAAATAAATATTCCTGAATTCAAAATGAGCATCTCGAGAAGCTCTGTTTTCGACTTGGAGCAGCCTGTGTTGACGAGCCACCAATTCATTGTTGTAGTCCCCACATCCTTGAAATTCAATTTTGTTTAGCACTTTTGCATTCAAAACAAAGAACCTGGCAAAGTTAACTTGTTGCTCATAGCCTATGAATAACTTGAACACCACTTCCTTTAGGTGGGTCTCAAGGCACTCCATTGGATATGGTGGGTCATACTGATCCTCATTTTGCTCAAGCATACTATCGTGTGAGTGAGACTGCATAATGGGAAAAATAGGCATACGTTAAAGGGTTGCTAAATAGACTAGTTAATATGTCAATCAAAGCATAAAGTTAAAGTGAGCAAAGAGAATACTCACAGTGACATAGAGCTTTTCCAAACAGGGGAACATCCTGAGGACGTCAAGAACTGCATTCAATTGATGATTAGAACACCCAAGGGCCAAAACCGTCACGGTGCGTATCGAGTTTGCCAAGCTGACTGGGTTCATTTCCTGAATAAGACAACCAATATCAAAACTAATAATCTATAATCTATATGTAAGAATGCTGATGATGGATGTTGCTGCTACCTGGAAGTCCAGGAGTTTGCAGAAGTCTGGTGATAATGGCCCCAATATCTCCAGTTTAGGTGCGCTAATAACCCGGATAGTCACACAATCATCCCGGTGACAATATGGTAACAATAACCTTTGAAGGCGAGGAGCATCCTCGATGACCAGCTCTGCTTTTTCACCAGAGTTATCACGGAAGCCAATGCTCCTAAGAGTTGGTGAGCTAACACGTAGGCAACCCGCAGCATGAACTTGGAGCATGTATAAGCTCTCCAAGGCATGGCAGCCGGAGAGCAAGCCATGGAACACATCCCCCCTGATGGAAACGTACCTCAAGGAGAGCTCCTTGAGGAGGGGAAAATTCATGGACGGTGTGATCATCTTAGGGAAATCACAATAGCTGATCTTGGCAACGAGGAGGGTGGATGAGGAGGAGCGGAGCGCGGATTGCGGCAGCGGGTAGCTGGTCTTACGTGCAGAGAGGTACTCGTAGCCGATATCGAGCTCCTCGAGGCTGGCGAGGGCTCGGGAGTCGAACCAGCTCTCCGCCTGAGCGTAGAGATCGCCGGCCCGGAGGAAGAGGAAGGAGAATCGGCGGGCGGGGCCAGGGTGTTGGGAGATTATCTTGGAGACGGCGGAGGGCGGGACGGCGTGGCGAAGGAAGACCGGGAGGGAGGTGATGACCTCGAGGTTGAGAGGAGCGGAGCGCCAGAGGTGGCGCCATCGGCGGGAGAGGACCGGTGTGCGGCCGCCGTCCTTGGTGGGGAGTAAAGAGATGATGGTGCAGAGGATGGCGTCCGGTTGGCGGCTGATGAGATCGGCGGCGGTCTCGTCCTGGTGGCTCCTACGTGCCCGCTTCCGCGTGATTCCACTGGATTCACTTCGTGCCCCCGCAGCCTCCTTCTTCTTCATGGCCGGCGACTACCGACGGACGATTCGGCGGCAATACTTCGCAGGACGCTCCTCGCGGCCCTTTACCACTCGCAGCTTCGCTTCGTCACCGGCACGCTCGCTCGACGCGGCTGGGCGGTGGGGTAGGGAGACGCCGGGATGGAGAGCAGGGTTGGCCAGGACAGGTAGGGTTTGGGCGTTTTGGGGAATTTAGGCTCTTGGTAGCCTTTGTTAAACAACATGTGTACGTGACAGAAGCAATCCTCATCGTATGTGCCAAAGGTTGTAGCGACCGAAGCCGTGTAGCGTAGGGTAGATCAGGAGTCTTTCTGATTCATATTCTTGGTAATTTGGATATCTATCTCTAGTCTATCTCTTGTTCTCTAAGATTGTAATCCCAACAACTTGTACGCTATCAGGGAAGTCACGACCCTGCATATAAACACGAAGCCGTCGGCCCTAGCAAAGGCACGACGTTCCCAGCCTTTTCACATGGTAATCAGAGCTTAACTCTTCCATTCATCTAGCCCTGGCTTTCCATCACACAAGCTTCCGCTATGGCCTCCTCCAGCGCATCCAACTCCACCCTCACCGGCCAAATTACCGAAAAGCTCACCTGCACAAACTTCATCCTCTGGCGCACGCAAATCACGCCGCAACTCAAAGGCGCGGGCGTCTATGGCTATGTTGACGGCACCACGCCGGAACCAGCCAAGACCGTCGTCACCAAGTACAAGGACGGGAAGGAGGAGTCTAAACCAAACCCCCTTCATCCGATCTGGTTCCGGGAAGATCAGCAGGTACTTGGTTATCTTCTGAACAATCTTTCCAAGGAGGTGCTCGTGCAGGTGACTTCGATCTGCCATGCACACGGGCTTTGGACAGTGCTGGCGAACATGTTCTCGTCCCAGTCGCTGTCTCACATCAACAACATCCGTGTCGCTCTTACGAACGCACAGAAAGGAAACTAGTCCGCCGCGGCCTTCTTCACGCACATGCACTCCCTCGCCGACGAGCTTGCTGCTGCAGGCAAGCCACTCGATGACGACAAGCTAATCTCCTACATCATGGACGGCCTCGACATGGAGTATCAGCCCCTCGTCTCCGCCCTTGACGCCTGCACCTAACCTGTCACCCTTGGCGAACTGTATGCTCAGATGAGTAACTTCGATCAAAAGGTGGCACTGCTCCAGGGCGCGAACTCCGGTGGTGGCGGCTTCGTGTCATCTGCCAACGCCGCCATGCGCGGTCGAGGTAGTGGCTCACGCTACCGCGGGCCAACCTGTGGCAAGGGAAACAACAGCAACAACACCCGTGGGGACCACGGTTATCGCGGCGACCTGCGGTGACTCTTGCGGCAATGGTGGCCGACCCTCCTACACCAACAACTCCTCCAACAAGCGCCCTAATGCCGTACGACGCTAGATCTGTGGCAAACCTGGCCACACAGCAAAGGACTGTTGGTACCGGTTTGATGATGACGGTGACTCGTCCTCGGATGAGAAGGTGGCCAGAGCTGCTAATGGCTCATATGGAGTGGATACCAACTGGTATGTGGACAGCGGTGCAACCAACCACATCACCGGTGAGCTCGAGAAGGTGACCATGCATGAGAAATACCACGGCAAAGACCACATCCACACTGCTAGTGGAGAAGGGTTGGCCAGGACACGTAGGGTTTGGGCGTTTTGAGGAATTTAGGCTCATGGTAGCCTTGAATTTCGAGAAATTTGGTCAGGCCCGGACACGCCGTACAATTTATCAAATTTCTCACAAATTTATATTGATTTTTTCATGGTTATTTATGTTGATTATTTGATGCACACAACTACTATATCAACTAAGCAATTTCTACGGGGCATCAATTCTTTTTCTTTTTTTAAATTCAGAATTTGCGTCCTTAATTAAGAAAGATAGAGTAAAACGAAAGAAAATGATAAAAATACAAGATTAAGCATAGATCGTTTTTCTAAGAAAATTGAAGGGAAAAAGGGAGCTTTTATATTCATCAAGGACAGTTTAACAATCGTTCTCAATTACTCCCTCTGTTCCAAAATAGATGACTCAATTTTGTACTAAATTTAGTATAAAGTTAGTACAAAGTTGAGTTATCTATTTTGAAGCGGAGGGAGTACATGGGGATATTCGGAGGTACAGATGCTGCCATTCATGCTATAGGAATCAAACTTCATTCTCGCTTGTTTTGCTTCTTCATAGATGGTCGCCGCTTTGACTTGCTGATGTCCGTGATATTTAGAGCCTCAACAACGTCAGCACAGTTAGACTCGGTAATAACCTGCCCCCTTTAAAAATGGTGTATTGTTCCTTCAGCATTGAGACTATATCCCAATCGAAACATAATAAAGCATATGGACAGATGCTTGGATCATGGCGGCCCCATCCATGGATCACCTCGGCAACACGGGTGGGCACTGGGCAGTGGGGGAGAGAGTGACCACAAGGTTATCCAGATTTTTTTTTGAGGCAAACAAGGTTATCCAGATGCAACGGTTCTCGAACAACACCTCTAGAAATATTGGTAGGGTCCTTTTAAAGAAGGGAAGTGTTTGGGGCCGGGGCACCGGCCGAAGCTTCGGCCGGTCCACTCCACGCGCGCACGCGCGACCCACTCGTGAGCAGCCACGTGGCGGTGCGGATCTCGCCTCATCTCCGTCTCGCAGCTCCACGGATCTCGCTCTCATCCTTGTCTCCTGCGTCCATCGTTGCAGCGCCGACGCCCGCATCTTGCGGTCGGCCATGGAAGGTCAAATCCCCCGTGCGTCCATGAATGTAGATCTCACCCCGCCATGCTTTAAAGCCCAGTTCGCCATTGGATGCAGCAAGGCCGTTGACCAATCCTCCACACCCGGCGGTTGCAACTCCCACGCGCCTCGTGCTTCTGCCCTCGCCGCCGACGAGCTGGGCGGCGATTGGCGACACCAGAGGCTTCTGCAGAACCCGTTGCAACCCCTCATGTTGCAACCGTTTTTACAAAAAGCTTCATCCCCTTGATGGAAAGCTTCAACCGGATGTAGAGAAAGCTACAAGCTGTCAGCGCCATCGGGGAAAGCTACAACCGTTGACATGAAATGCTACAACCTTCAATGAAAAAAGATTCAACCGAAACGACACAAAAAGCCTTGACCAAGCGCTGCTAAAAAGAAAAAAAGCTACAACCATTGATAGAAAAGCTTCAACCGTAGTTGAAAAAAGCTCCAGCCATTGAGATAGAAAGCTACAACTAGACAATACGCAAATCAGAAAAGTTGCAACCGCTAAGAGAAATGCTTCAATTGTATGCGTGAAAAGCTTCAACCGGCGGCATTGTTTTTGTGTTGGAACCGGCTTTTTTTTTTGCTACGACCTTGTGACATCTTTGCTTCAACCATGTGGATTTTTGCTACTACCGTCCACAGTTTTTGCTACATCCATTTTGTCACGACGGCGAGATGCCGGTGGTGGGTTTCTGTGAATTCCGGCGGCGAGATCCAGCACGGGGGGCAGGGGCGGATGCTGCAACCGGTCGCCGGCGAGCTGCTACGGGGTCGCGGCGAGCTGCAACCTCGACTGGCCGTAACCACGGCTGCTGCATCCACAGAGGTTTTCAGAAACACACGAAGACGATGTAGGTGAGGGCGGGCGACCAGCGGCGAGGGCGGCCGTAGGCGACCGACGGCGAGGGCGACCGGTGGTGAGGAGGCGAGGCGAGGCGAGGCGGTCGGCGCGTGCTGGGGCGTCGACGCGCACGAGGGGGCCCGTCCCTTTCCCGTGCGGAAGGTTGAAGAAGGAGGTGGGGAACCAGATCTGACGGTGCAGGGAACCAGATCTGACGGTTGGGGCTCGACCGGCCCAACCGTTCGGCCGGTGCGCCGGCGCAGATCATTGCCCTTTAAAGAAAGGCCTAGTTGCGGGACATCAAGTGGGCCTGTTTGCTCATAAAATGTTTTTATTTTCTTTTTAGAAGATGTGTGACCTACTCATCTCGCAAGAGTTGTGTGACTAAATCATACATATTGAAGGTTGTCATCAATTGTGAAGACCTTGACGTACAAAAATATCATGTGAAATTGATTTGAGGTTAATGTTTTCAACAACTACGCCCTGTAAGACCAAAAAAATTATATAGCATCGCCATCTTATAGAGGGAAGCGCATTCTTTCCATCCTTCACAAGTCACTCAACACCTTTCGCTCATGTACAAATTGTCTGCAGATGCAATACACCTTTCGCACCTGGCTGATTTGCCAGCCTATGGATCTGGAAGCTAACATGTGGTATGCCAAGCTGATTTGCCGCAAACTGAAAGAATTGGGATGGAATCAAGTACCGACAAGGTCAAACGAACAACACAACATTATTTTTCGGGACATTAATCCTTTTACAGCCTATGGCTGCAGTATTTTTACAAGATTAGTTGCAACAATAAACGTGCGGGAAACAGCAAAACAACGACAAAGACTGAATGGAACGAAAGAACAACAATAACCGCTCCCCCTAGCGCTCCGCTCTGCGCCGGCGGCCACTCCGGCGCCGGCGGCCACCCAAAAGCGCCGCCTTCCACTCCGGCGGCGGCGCCCACCTTTCCGCGAGGCCATGGCCTCTAGGGTCTCCCTCTCTGGTTCGTTCTCGTCGGAGTCCGACGCTCCTACGTCTCCTTCCCCCCATGTGGTCCCTCTTACCTCTCCTCCCCCCGCGCCGCCGCGGCCTCAGCTTCGCTCCGCCATCGTCGTCCCCCAGATCTTGGGCACCCCTTACGGGCCGGTGGTGCAAGGCGGCGCGGCGGGGCCCTCCCGCGGTCCGGTGATGCGCCCGGCGCATGGTGGATGGCAGACCAAGCTGCCTCGGCGCCCGTGTGTGCCGCCGACCCGCGCCCAGCGCCCGCCACGACGGCGGCAGGAGGGGCCGAGGCGTGTCCTGACGGCGGCTCGCCCTCCTCCCTCCTCCAAGCTCCCGGTGGAGCTGTATGGCTGCTGCTACAACTGCGGTAGTGATGGGCATATCTTCAGGGAGTGCACGAACCCCACGCTATGCGTTCATTGCCATGGGCCTGGACACACCTCGCGGGGTTGCACCCACCCGCGCAGCCCGTCTCCGGTGGAGCAGCCGCCACGCCCGCCGCCAGCTCTGCGACTTCGGGCTGCGGATGGCCCGCGCCAGGCATCGCCAGCTTCGCCCCCTCGCTCGGGCTCGCCTGCAGATCTGCCGCCCTCACCGCTGGGTCCCCCGCCGCCGGGTGCGGTGCGTCTTTGGAGTCAGGTGGTGCGGGATCCGCCTGCGGCGCGGTCTCCGTCGATGGGAAGATCTGCAAGTCCGGCGTTCTCGGCGCCTTTCGACCCGCCAGAGGACCAGCGCTCTCGGATGGACCTGTGCTGTGATGATGAGGTGGAGGCGTGCTTCCTGGAAGCTGCGGAAGATACGCGCTCTCTCGAAGCCGAGCTGGCGCGAGGTGTGCTGGTCACCGTCGTCGGCACCAGGCCGGCGGTGGATGTGGACGCGGCGGTGGCTGCGTTGCATGCCGCGTTCGGCGTGGGACCAGCGGAGATGTCCATTCGGCGCTTCTTCCCCGAGGATTTCCTCGTGCTTTGCCATGACGGCGCTCTTCGGGAGCGCATGGTGCGCGCCGGACATGTGGAGGCGCCCTGGTTCGAGCTCTCTCTGCGGCCATGGATTCGGCAGGCTCAGGCGACGGCGGCTTCATTGCCGTACCTTGTCCCGATTTCGCTCTGGGGTGTGCCGGCGCATGCGTGGTGCCGGCGGACCGCCAGTGTGATCCTGCGTGGACTGGGCTACGTTGTCGGGATTGACGAGGATACTGCAGCCAGGATTGACATGGCGGACTTCAGAGTCTGGCTGCGCACGGACCGGCCCAGACGGATCCCCAGCCGGCGTCTCCTCTTCAGTGACGAGCCAAGGCGCACGCTTTGGTCCGAGGCGGATGGACGACGGTCGGCAGCGGGGCGTTCTGGTACCCCATCGAGATCTGGGTGCTGCTAGACGTCATGGTGGATGGTGACGGGGCGGTGCTGCCGCCGCCACCGCCGCCTCCCTCCCCCCCCCACCGAAGACGATGGCCGTGGCGGGGGATGTTCTGGTGATGGAGGTAGGGGAAGCCATACTCGACGCGCTGGTGGTGCCTCGATGCATACGGCGGAGTCCTCGACGGCTGCGCCACCGCCGGCGGGTGCGCGCGCGTGCGTTCAAACTGCGCCTGCCTCTGTGGACCCGGTGGTCAACAGCAGCTGTGCCGCTGGCGTCAGAGTCTCCTTCGTGGGGCCGGTGGACTGGTCTTTGGGCGTGGATAGGCCCGAGGCCGCCAGCTGGTCTGGCTCGCAGGTGGCGTCCTGTGCGGCCCCAGTCGGGGCGCTGCAGACCGTTGGTTCCCCTCCCTCCGTGCAATTGGCCAGATGGCGACGAAGCGTGGGGATAGGACAGCGCACTTTTCAGGTTGTAGGGCCAGGCGCGTCGGGGCTGCTGCCATCTGCTGGGCAGAGCTTGGTGGACTTGGTCCAGATTGGTGGGTTGCTAATCCCACTGCAAGACAGATTTTTGGAGGAGCATGATTCGGTTGAGGTTGGTACAGCTCTGCAGGTGTTGTCGCTCTCATGCACGGTTTCGAATGGGATAGGGCAAGTGGAGGCTTGGGAGACTTTCCAAGTCAGCTTGTCAGGTGGAGACTGCAGCCCGCCTTTGGGGACTGCCCAGCTGGCTCCGCTGGAAGACATGGACGGCCCAACCCGGGTTTCCACGCCATGCACGCCTAGGATCGGGGAACCGGTGGCCCCGCTTGATGCTGGCCGTGTGCTCGCACCAGGCCCGAGGCCATGCACGACGGCAGCCATGCAGACCGCCCCAGGGAGGGTATTTAACGTGGAATTGGCTGATTTTAGCGCTGACATGCGTGTGCCAGTTTCTCCCGTGCTGCCGAAGCCTTCTGGTCGTGATATTGCCAACCCAGGGCGCCAGACCAGGAAGAAGCAAAGGCTGGACACAACTCCAAGGCGTAGCGCTAGTGTAGGATCGTTGAAGGCAAGAGTGTCTAGAGGGGGGGTGATTAGACAACTCGACAAGATAAAAGTTTATGCCTTTTGATTAACATAAATTCTTAGCAAGTTCACAATGAAGATCAAATCAAGCATCATGCATATAAGTCGAGCAACATACTAAACATGCAATTCTAGAGTATAGGGCAGCGGAAAGAAAATTGCATGAATAGTAAGGGAGAGATTGTGAAGAGCAAACGCAATTTGGAGACACGGAGATTTTTATCGTGGTTCCGATAGGTGGTGCTATCGTCAATCCACGTTGATGGAGACTTCAACCCACGGAGGGTAACGGCGAGAGTCCACGGAGGGCTCCACCCACGAAGGGTCCACGAAGAAGCAACCTTGTCTATGCCATCATGGCTTACGCCCACGGAGGACTAGCCTTACTCGGGGTAGATCTTCACGAGTAGGCGATCTCCTTGCCCTTACAAACTCCTTGGTTCAACTCCACATCATGACGGAGGCTCCCAAGTGACACCTAACCAATCTAGGAGGCACCACCTCCAAAAGGTAATAGATGGTGTTGGTGATGATGAACTCCTTGCTCTTGTGCTTCAAATGATAATCTCCCCAACACTCAACTCTCCTCACTGATTTTGCTGTGGTGGAAGAAAGGATTGAGTGGAAAGCAACTTGGGAAGGCTAGAAATCAAGTTTCATTTGGTGGGAGTGGAGCAACTTGATCTCAACACAAGGGTAGGTAGTTTTCTTCTCGAAATGTAAGGTAGGAGTGGTAGTTCTTTCGATGGCTCTCTCCACGAATGAAGAGGAGGTGGAGGGTATTTATAGCCTCCACACAAAATCCAACCGTTACACACATTTGACCAATCTCGGTCAGACCGAAGTTGACAACTCGGTGGGACCGAAAGTTCAAATCTTGTGAACGTTGGGATTTTCGGTGGGACCGAAAATACAATCTCGGTTAGTCCGATTCTTCCAAAGTCTAGGGTTTGCCAATCTCGGTGGGACCGACTTTCTCATCTCGGTGACACCGATTTGAGTACAGAAGGTTACAGAAGCTTGGCAACACCAATTTCGGTATGACCGAGTTTGGAATCGGAAAATCCGAAATTCTTAGGGTTTGGCTATATGGCTGTGGTGGTTCATCTCGGTGTGACTGGGTTTGGAATCGGTGGGACCGAGATTACTTATGGGTTTATGTTGGAATGAAAGATTGCTGATAGTTTGAGAGATAAATCATTAAGCACTTAGAGCAACCAGATCATCATCATAACCTCATCCCCTTTTAATAGTATTGGCTTTCCTATGGACTCAATGTGATCTTGGATCACTAAACCAAAAATGGAGTCTTGAGCTTTTTGCCAATGCTTTCCTTAGCATCTTAGGGGTTCACCTTTCAAGTCCTTTTGCCATGCCAGAGTGATTGACTTTCCTGAGACATACTTGATAAAAGCATTAGTCCAACCACAAAGTATGTTGTCATTAATTACCAAAACCACCTAGGGAGCAAATGTGCTTTCAATCTCCCCCTTTTTGGTAATTGATGGCAACACACAGAAAAAGATATCAAAGCTTACTGAAAGAAAGACAGGATTATCATTAAAGCTTTGACAAACATGTAGTACACAAGCTCCCCCTACAGGTGTGCAAGATTTTAGATTTTGGTTTTGGACTACCACAAGCACACATGAGAGAAAAGCAAGATGTGCTACATGCAGCTTGGCTATATGCATCAGAGCAGATGAAGGTAAATGAGAGATGATGCATATGTGCATGGTGATTTCTTGCAAACAAGTATTCACAAGCAAGTCACCATCATGCACATTCTACAAGATGCATATACTTACCTTGGAGTTCCTTGGTATTGTACCTGAAGAAATAAACTTGGGAAAACAAGGTTAGATAACACAAGAGTAGTTCTTCAACCAATAGCAAGACCATCAAGAGTACCAAGCCAGAGATGACATGTGTAAAGAGTGTCTCATGTTGAGCACTAGCTTGAATCAGCCAACATGTCTCCCAAGACTAAAAGATTTTCAATGAGCTCTGAGAGAATTTTGCTTTTCATAAGATACCAATTGTACTTTTCAGAAGATACCAATAGTGAGAGAAAGAGGAGCAAAATCAAGAGAGTAATATATGGCAAAGCTTTGATGTGATCCTCTCCCCCTTAAGGTAAGATTTTTCTTCTTCCTTTAAAATATCTTTTCTCCCCTTATCCTCCAATCTTCCCTTAAGCTCCCCCTAAATCTTCTCCTACATCTTCTCCCCCTTTGACATCAAGTGCCGAAAAGGGCAGTAAACCAGGAAGGGCAGGAAGGATGGAAGGAAAGAAGTGGGTTCATTAAGAATCACAACTGAGCAAATTAAGTATGCAGAAGAAATCATTTAGATGAGCTGTAGAAGATGATATCCTGGTGAATGTAAATCGGTGACACCGAATTGATATGGATCGGTGAGTCCGAAAGTCAGAGACTTAGGGCAGATCCTTTTTCGGACAGACCGAAGTGATTAAATCGGTGACTCCGAGTTTAATTCCAAGGAAATACAAAAATAATTCAGCTCACTTTGCAAGGAATGTTTCAGAAGATTTGCAATGAATTTGTAAATGATTTTCAGGGAATTTATCAGAGCTAAAGGATATACACAAGAACAGAAGAAACTGAAATGAAAAAGATTGCTAGATGAAGTTTTTTTTTAATTAATTTTGTAAAAGGAAAAAACTCAACAAGAGAATCAAAAGAGACAATAGCAAAAAAAAAATCCAAAACATATGTACTCCATCTAGACAAGGGTCGGCGACTAGGTCACCTATGTTTGAGTATATTGACTTAGGAGTCAAATGAGAACATTTGATCATAGGTCATACTCATCGTTTAAGCTCAAAATGGGGTTACCATTTTCCGATTAAGCATTTGATGTGATCACATCTTTTGAAGCTGCTTGTACTCATGTCTTTGAGCAAAGCTCCTTCAAGATGTGAAAAACATACCTTGGGCTTGTTGTTGCTTGTTCTCATGTAGGTGAACTTGATGTAGATGCTCATAGAATGTGAAGTTGGAGCACCAATTCCAATTGTATAGTTCATCTTCCTACATGGGTTAGGCAAGCAAGAAAATACTCAAGAATATCCAATATGACATGAGTGAAGTACTAGAAGTATATGGTGTCAAAAAGGATATGTGGAATTTCGTTCCTTGAACTCAACATCCCAAAGAGCTAGATACTTGGTCAATGACAAGATTACTCATGATTTGAGTGAGTGTGATAATCTTGTAGAATGTAGACCATCCAAGTACCTGCAAGGAGTTAGATGCAATACAAGGGGGCAAATGTGTCCGAGACATATGATCATCATCATAAGAGAAATATCAAGGATTAGTCAATTAGGCTCATGCCTTGCATGCATCAATGGAGTTTTCACTCCAAGTTTGAAGCATCAATGATGTTCAACTCACTCCTTAGCGACAAAACACTTTCTCATCAAGTGGTTTTGTGAAGATATCTGCAAGCTGTTTGTCGATCTAACATGCTTAAGATCAATGTCACCCTTAGCAATGTGATCACGAATAAAATGGTGACGAACTTCAATGTGTTTCGTGCGAGAGTGTTGCACGGGATTGTGTCCAATCTTAATCGCACTCTCATTGTCACAAAGCAAAGGAACATGTCTCGCATGTATCCCATAGTCCTTAAGCATTTGTTTCATCCATAGCAACTGAGCACAACACGAACCAGCTGCAATATATTCTGCTTCTGCAGTAGATAATGATATCGAGTTTTGTTTCTTGGATGACCAAGACACAAGGGATCGACCGAGAAATTGACATGTACCGAAGTTGACTTTCTATCTATCTTGTCTCCGCATAGTCCGAGTCGGAATAGCCAACAAGATCGAAAGAGGCCCTCTTAGGATACCAAATGCCAAAGTTAGGTGTGTGTATCAAATATCTCACAATTCTTTTAACAGCTTTAAGATGACATTCTTTAGGAGCAGCTTGATATCGAGCACACATGCATACACTCAACATTATATCAGGACGAGAAGCACAGAGATATAGTAGAGAACCAATCATGGATCGATAAACCTTTTGATCAACAGGTTCTCCATCTTTAGTCAAGTCATTATGTCCATTAGTAGGCATGGGGGTTCTCATACCTTTGCTCTCTTGCATGTTGAACTTCTTGAAGAGATCCTTAGTGTACTTTGTTTGTGAGACAAAAGTACCCTCCTTAGATTGCTTGATTTGCAATCCAAGGAAAAACTTGAGTTCACTCATCATGGACATCTCATACTTCTCCGACATAAGCTTCCCAAACTTCTCACTAAAATCAGGGTTAGTTGAACCAAAGATAATATCATCGACATATATTTGGCACACAAATAGTTCACCGTCAACTCTTTTCGTGAATAGCGTTGAGTCAATTTTACCAATCTCAAATCCTTTTTCAAGAAGAAAGCTAGTCAAGCATTTGTACCAAGCTCTAGGGGCTTGTTTAAGACCATAAAGAGCTTTGTGCAATTTGTAAACATGATTGGGCTTTTTAGGATTCACAAATCCGGGAGGTTGTTTCACAAAAACTTCCTCCTCAATTTCACCGTTTAGGAAAGCACTTTTAATGTCCATTTGATAGAGAGTAATGTTATGGTGGTTGGCATAAGCAAGAAGAATGCGAATGGACTCAAGTCTAGCAACGGGGGCATAGGTCTCACCATAGTCCATACCTTCGACTTGTGTGTAACCTTGTGCTACGAGACGAGCCTTGTTGCGGATGACTTGTCCATCTTCATCTTGCTTGTTCCGAAACACCCATTTGGTTCCAATGACGTTTTGGTCATCATTGGGCTTCTCTACCAAAGACCAAACGTTGTTCCTCTCGAAGTTGTGCAGCTCTTCATGCATAGCGCTCACCCAATCCGGTCTTCAAGCGCTTCTTCTACCTTCATAGGTTCAAGACTGGAAATAAATGAGTAATGCTCACAAAAGTTAGCTAAACGAGTTTTAGAGCGAGTGATTCTCCGAGTCGATGTCATTCATCATTTGTTCCACGGATGGTCCTTCTTGACTCTTGCTCGAACTCGGGATAGCTTTTGTCGTGGTCGTGGCTGAGCTTCCTCATCATCCTCATCTTCTTCTTCATCTGTGTTGTTGGTGTTGTCTTGAGGTGGTGGAGAAGGAGGTTGTGGTGGATCTTCTTGTCGCACTTCCTCATCTTGGTGAGTTCCACTTGTGGAGGCCTCCATGTTGCCTTGAGGTTCACCTTGCCGTGAGGTAGGGGGCTCCACATATGTAGATGAGGTACTCTCCTTCACTTCCATAGGACGAATCTTTCCAATGGATAAATCTTGAATGGCTTCCGATGGGTCCTTGTCTCCTACATCAATAGGCATTTGCTCCGTAAGGAGCTCGTATGAAGTCTTGCCGAGGAGCTTGTGAAGATAAAGTCTGTTGATGGCATGACAAGCTGTCTCGACGGCTTCACCCCAGAAGTGTTTTGGTGTCTTGTATTCATCAAGCATTGTCCTCGCCATCTCAATGAGCGTTCGGTTCTTCCTCTCAACAACCCCGTTTTGTTGAGGTGTGTACGTAGCTGAGAACTCATGTAGAATCCCTTCCTCATCGAGAAAAGAGTCCACATGGGCGTTCTTGAACTCCGTTCCGTTGTCACTCCGAACCTTCTTGATCTTCACCTCAAATTGATTCTGAGCCTTTCTAGCAAAGGTTTTGAAGATTTTCTGAACCTGCGATTTGTCATCAAGGAAAAATACCCACGTAAATCTGGAAAAGTCATCAACAATAACTAGACCAAAGGAGTTACCACCAAGGCTTTTGTAAGCATTGGGACCGAAGAGATCCATATGAAGAAGCTCAAGCGGTCTCCTTGTGGTCATGATATTCTTCACGGGATGACTTCCACCTACTTGTTTTCCTGCTTGACAAGCACTGCAGAGTCTATCTTTGTCAAAGAAAACATCTTTAACACCAAGAATGTGATCACCTTTGAATAGCTTATCTAAATTTCGCATACCAACATGTCCAAGCCTTCTATGCCAAAGCCAACCTTTAGCGGATTTAGCAATAAAGCAAGTTCTAGGCTGAGCTTTCTTAGTGAAATCGACAATGTATAGGTCACCTCTACGAATGCCAGTAAAAACCATGTTATGATTGTCACTACGAAAAACCTGGCAATCTACTTTGGTGAATAGCACGTTGAATCCAAAGTCAGCTAATCTAGACACGGAAAGTAAATTGTATCCAAGAGATTCAACAAGCATGACATTTTTAATGGAGCTATCATGAGATATGGCCACCTTACCAAGGCCAAGTACCTTACCCTTGGAGTTGTCTCCAAAAGTCACATACTTGCGTGGACCATCGTTCTTTGCAAGCTCTCGAAACATGTCTTCATCTCCGGTCATGTGATCGGTGCATCCACTATCAAGAATCCACTCTTTTCCACCGGATATGTAGTCTCTCAGATTTGCCATAAGACTGAGACTCTTCATGATCTTGTCTAGCTCGGTGTCCGAATCGTCATCATGCTCATGCTCATCATCATATTGACCCATAGATAATTCATCATCAATACCTAGGTCAATTTGACAATGACTTGCATCAGTTTTGTCAAAGTGACAATAATCATCGGAATGCAATACAAGAGCATTTCTAACAAGAACATTGATAAGTCCGGAATCACCCTTCCGTTTCATAAGATAACGAAGCTCAAAGAAGCATTTATCAAAGTTGGGATCATTGGGGCGCAACATATCAAATTCAACAGTCTTGTATAGAATTTCATCAAGACCTCTCAAAGAGTAGTTCGGATAAAGTTCTTCCAAGAACTTCCACATAGCATGGGCGCACTCAAAGTTTGTGACAAGCTTAAGCAAGTTATCCGGCAAGCCTCTAATGATAAGATTGACAGTTCTAAGGTTACGAAGCAAATCAAGCTCTTCATCCATAGTGGGGTGCAAGGGGTCAAATGGTGGTACATATGGGATTTCAACATATTTGCGCAAGTTGTACATCTTAAAGATAGCAAGCATTTCAATCCTCCACGAGTTATAGGACACTCCATCAAGAATAGGCACTCTATGACTAACACTCCCAAACGTAGACACGTCCATCTTCCTCCAATGGTGTGCAAACCAAAGAAATGGAAACCTGGCTCTGATACCAATTGTAGGATCGTTGAAGGCAAGAGTGTCTAGAGGGGGGGTGATTAGACAACTCGACAAGATAAAAGTTTATGCCTTTTGATTAACATAAATTCTTAGCAAGTTCACAATGAAGATCAAATCAAGCATCATGCATATAAGTCGAGCAACATACTAAACATGCAATTCTAGAGTATAGGGCAGCGGAAAGAAAATTGCATGAATAGTAAGGGAGAGATTGTGAAGAGCAAACGCAATTTGGAGACACGGAGATTTTTATCGTGGTTCCGATAGGTGGTGCTATCGTCAATCCACGTTGATGGAGACTTCAACCCACGGAGGGTAACGGCTGCGAGAGTTCACGGAGGGCTCCACCCACGAAGGGTCCACGAAGAAGCAACCTTGTCTATGCCATCATGGCTTACGCCCACGGAGGACTAGCCTTACTCGGGGTAGATCTTCACGAAGTAGGCGATCTCCTTGCCCTTACAAACTCCTTGGTTCAACTCCACATCATGACGGAGGCTCCCAAGTGACACCTAACCAATCTAGGAGGCACCACCCTCCAAAAGGTAATAGATGGTGTTGGTGATGATGAACTCCTTGCTCTTGTGCTTCAAATGATAATCTCCCGAACACTCAACTCTCCTCACTGATTTTGCTGTGGTGGAAGAAAGGATTGAGTGGAAAGCAACTTGGGAAGGCTAGAAATCAAGTTTCATATGGTGGGAGTGGAGCAACTTGATCTCAACACAAGGGTAGGTAGTTTTCTTCTCGAAATGTAAGGTAGGAGTGGTAGTTCTTTCGATGGCTCTCTCCACGAATGAAGAGGAGGTGGAGGGTATTTATAGCCTCCACACAAAATCCAACTGCTATACACATTTGACCAATCTCGGTCGGACCGAAGTTGACAACTCGGTGGGACCGAAAGTTCAAATCTTGTGAACGTTGGGATTTTCGTGGGACCGAAAATACAATCTCGGTTAGTCCGATTCTTCCAAAGTCTAGGGTTTGCCAATCTCGGTGGGACCGACTTTCTCATCTCGGTGACACCGATTTGAGTACGTAAGTTCTGAAGCTTGGCAACACCAATTTCGGTATGACCGAGTTTGGAATCGGAAAATCCGAAATTTTAGGGTTTGGCTATATGGCTGAGGTGGTTCATCTCGGTGTGACTGAGTTTGGAATCGGTGGGACCGAGATTACTTATGGGTTTATGTTGGAATGAAAGATTGCTGATAGTTTGAGAGATAAATCATTAAGCACTTAGAGCAACCAGATCATCATCATAACCTCATCCCCTTTTAATAGTATTGGCTTTCCTATGGACTCAATGTGATCTTGGATCACTAAACCAAAAATGGAGTCTTGAGCTTTTTGCCAATGCTTTCCTTAGCATCTTAGGGGTTCACCTTTCAAGTCCTTTTGCCATGCCAGAGTGATTGACTTTCCTGAGACATACTTGATAAAAGCATTAGTCCAACCACAAAGTATGTTGTCATTAATTACCAAAACCACCTAGGGAGCAAATGTGCTTTCAGCTAGGATTGCCAAGCAGGCGGCGACCAAGCAACAACAAGTTCTTATCCGGAAACTATGCTTAGCTCATGAAGGCGAGGTTATCTCCGAGGAGGCATTACGGATGTATGTGGACCTGTTCGCACGGCCACTCTCCGATGCGCACATTGCGGCTATTCTAGCCCTGTTCGGCTGGGAGTCGCCCCCGATGCCGTTGGTGGACAGCCCCGTTGGGGTCTAGCTGCGTGGTCAGCCGCGTGGTATGTGCGGGCACTCCAAATGAATGCGCACCCGTTAAAAGTTTTAGTGTGGAATGTTCGTGGGCTGAACGCTCGAGCTAGGAGGAACACGTTGTATCAGGTGGTGATGACGGCCAATCCGGCAATCGTTTGTCTTCAGGAAACTAAGCTCCAAATTGTATCGGTGAATGATGTGAGGCAATGCCTCGGAAACAAATATGAAAACTTTTTCTACTTGCCGGCGGCGGGTACTCGTGGCGGGATCCTGGTAGCTTGGGATGATTCTGTCACCCATATATCCAACCCACATTACACTAACCATACGTTGACGGTGTTGGTTAAGTGCCCGGATGATGAGCAAGCATGGTGGCTCACAAGTGTCTATGGGCCGCAAGAGGAAGCTGACAAAATCGAGTTTATGCAAGACTTGGTGGATACCCGGGATCTGCACGCAGGGCCGTGGGTGGTGGTTGGAGATTTCAATCTCTTGGCTAGGCAGGAGGACAAAAGTAACGAGATGGTGAACCGAAGGATGTTGGGAAGGTTCAGAGCAAAGCTAAACAGGTTGGAGCTCAAGGAGTTGTACCTCAATGGGAGGCGCTATACCTGGTCAAATGAGAGGCGAAACGCCACGATGGAGAAAATTGATCACGTGTTTGTTTCTAACGAGTGGGACGAGGCTTTTCCGTCCTGCTTTATGTCCGCTCTGGGGACGGCAATCTCGGACGACTGCCCGCTTATCTTGGATATGAACGTGGAGGTTAGTATGAGGAAAAGATTCATATTCGAGGCGTTTTGGGTCAAGGCTCAGGGTTTTATGGACGTGGTGCAAGAGGCCTGGGTTTCGACGCCTAAGGCGACCAACGTGTACCTCACGCTGCACAATAAGTTGCGGGCTACGGCTATAAGCCTTCAACGGTGGAGCACTCGCTGGATTGGCAATGTGAAACTGCAAATCTCCATTGCTCTGGAGGTCAGAAAGCAATTGGACGTTGCGATGGACAATAGGCCACTATCGGATGCGGAAAGAGGCTTGAGAAGTTGCTTAAAGAAGAAGCTGCTAGGGCTGGCCTCCCTTGAAAGGACCATAGCAAGACAGAGATCGCGTTTGTTGCACTTGCGTGAAGGAGATGGCAGTACAAGACTCTTCCATCAGCAGGCAAGTCATCGGCAGCGCAAGAATGTCCTCCGCTAGGTCAAGCACAACGGGCGCATATAATCTGGACAGGAGGAGGTGGCCTCCGCTGTGGATGCATATTATGGCGCGGCTTTTGGTTCCGCTGAGTCCCGGAGCTGCACCATTAATCTCAATGGGTTGGACTTGCCGCGGCTAGACCTATCGCAGCTCGAGGAGCCATTCACATACGAAGAGGTGGAAGGTGTCATTAAGGGGATGCCCCTGGACAAGGCGCCCGGCCCGGATGGATTTACAGGCCGCTTCTATGCTGCATGCCGGCATATTATAAAGGATGATATCATGAAGGCATTGGCCTGTTTTTACAATGGGGACGTCCGTGGATTGGCCGCGATCAACAAATCCCTCGTCACTTTGCTGCCCAAGAAGGATGGTGCCATAGATGTGGCGGACTTTAGGCCGACCAGTGTTGTGCACGGTGTTATCAAGATCTTTGAGAAAGTCCTAGCATGCAGACTAGTGTGGAAGCTCCCAATGCTTGTGGGTAACCATCAGAGTGCTTTCGTGAAGGGCGGATCCTTACATGACAACTTCATGATGGTTCAAAGTACAGCTCGAAGACTGAATGCCTTGCGTAACCCCGCTATCCTACTCAAGCTGGACATTTCAAAAGCGTTTGACTCAGTTCAATGGCCGTTCCTTATTGAGGTGATGCAACAACTTGGGTTCGGCCCTAGGTGGAGATCATGGATCTGTGGTATCCTTCCAACTTGTACCACTAAAATCATGGTGAATGGGGACCCCGGAGATACTATATACAGCTGTAAGGGGCTCAGGCAGGGTGATCCCGATATCACCGATGCTCTTTATTCTCACCATGGAGCCGTTACAAAGGTTGTTCCAGCAAGCAACACAAAGAGGACTCTTGGAGCCGTTGGCTTCTCGAGGGATGAGGCAACGGTTGTCAATATTTGCGGATGACGTGGTGGTTTTCATCAAACCGAAGCCTGGAGAGCTTGAAGCTGCGAAGTGTATATTTGAGATTTTTGGGGAGGCTTCAGGTCTACGGATGAACATGGCGAAATCCGCGGCCCTCCCGATAAGGTGCTCTGATCAGGAAACAGAAATGACTAGCAATGTGCTGGGATGCCCGACAGGGTCCTTCCCTATAAAATACCTCGGCCTCCCATTGGCACTGAGGAAGCAAACTCCGGCGCAGTTGCAATACTTGGTGGATCAAATGGCAAACTGTCTCCCTAAATGGAAGGCGGATTTGATGCCTAAGAGTGGACGGTTGACTTTGATCAAATCGGTGCTATGTGCAATGCCCATTCATGCAATGATGGCCTTGGATATCCCAATGAAGACCATAGCTGCGATGAACAAAGTTTGTCGAGGTTTCCTATGGTGCAAGCGAGCTAATGCGAATGGTGGCAATCTTGCTGCCGCTCGGGACTCGATCGTGTTCAAGTGGGCGGAGGACTGGGCATTCCGAACCTCAAATGGCTAAATGTGGCCATGCAAGCTAGGTGGCCATGGCTGCAACTGGTGGACGTGAGCAGACCTTGGAGTGAGTTCACAATAAAGGTTCCAGCAGAGGCACTTTGTTTGTTCCAGGCTGCTACCAAGTGCGAGGCACATTGTGGACAGAACACCCTCTTTTGGGAGGACCGGTGGATTAATGGGATGAGGGTCCAGGAGATCGCACCAACTATATATGGCATGATCCCCCAACGTGTGAGAATGACGAAGCATGTGGCACCGGTCATTGAGGATGGTTCATGGGCTATGGATGTTGGCCCAGAGCTGGATGAGCATGCCTTGAGGGAGTTTTTATCCCTATGGCTGTGTGTGCACACGTGGGAACCGGAGGTGGATGTTCCGGACAAGGTTGCATGGTCCTGGGAGACGAACGGTCGCTATTCGGTGAGGTCGGCTTATGCGGCAAAGTTTTGGGGCCGCGAGGTGGCACCAATGGCGGAGCTTACTTGGGCATCCAGGGCCCCCTCTAACTGCAAGTTCTTCGCTTGGCTAGCACTACGGGACCGGTGTTGGACCTCGGATCGACTGGCACGGAGAGGGTTGCCGCATTAGGACGCATGGCCTCTTTGCGACCAGGAGCAGGAACGATCAACCATGTGCTACTAACATGCATGTTCTCTCGTGTTGTATGGGCTGTTATCTGTGAGGCTTTGGGCAGGATGCAATGGACACCGACGGCCCAAGACACGCTGGGTACTTGGCTGCGGGACAAGCAAGGACCGAACAACCTACGGAGCAAGGATCTGCATACTATCTTCATTCTCACTATTTGGGAGTTGTGGAAGCATCGCAATGCTGCCGTGTTTGAAGGGGCACCCCCCCTCCATGGATGTGCTTATAGCTAGGATCAAGTCCGAAGGGAAGATATGGTCGATGGCCGGCAAGTTCAAAGGGGATGTTGAGCCCTTCTTTGGTAGTTTAGAAAGGTGGGCGCGTAGGGAGGGATAAGTGTAACCGGAACGTTGTAAAACATGGTGGAGGCTTTCTTTGCCTTTCTTCTTTAATATATAATATGCACGCTCGTGCATATTCGAGAAGAAAAAAACAATAAACGTGCGTGAGACACAGTAGAGGGAAGACCTTTACGTACGAAAAATATCATGTGAAACTGATTTGAGGTTAATGTTTTCAACAACTACACCCTGCAAGACCAAACAATTTATACAACATCACCATCTTCCATCCTCCGTGAGTCATTCAACACCTTTCGCTCATATACAAATTGTCAGCAGATGCAACACAAGGAAAAAAAGAAGGGCATATCCCTGAACGGGTGTGTTCTCTCCGTGCTTCGGATTTTGGAGTGGTCAGAGGTTCAACATCTCATCCTCCAGTTCTTGGCAAAATCATCTGAGAAAATGGAAAAAGAAGCTAAAATCAGCTTGAGAATAGTAGGCGTCGGGAAGAGAATACTTGGTGAGACGCATTCACTCTGCACTGAACTGTCCGTTCACTGGTGGAAAACAGGCTTTCCGTCCAGCCCCATAAGTCGCGAAGCTGTAGGAACCGCGACTAATGGGACCTTTAGTCGCGGTTCTGGAGGTGAACCGCGACCAAAGGCCTGGGCCCAGGCGCTCGATGGCCACCGGTGCACGTGAGGGCTTTAGTCGCGGTTGGCACTCGGCCAACCGGGACTAAAGGTCTCAGTAACCCTCAAATCCCTTTAGTCGCGGTTGGCGGACCAACGGGACTAAAATCCGCCAACCATGACTAATGGCCCGAACCTTTAGTCGCGGTTGGCAGATTTTAGTCCCGGTGGTCCGCCAACCGCGACTAAAGGGATTTGAGGGCTCATTTTCAAACTCTACCCCCGGGATCGCCTTTTCAGTTTTAGAAAAAACAAAAGAAAATTATGGAAATGTCAAAAAAATAAAATAAAATAAGTTTTCCATGTGATATGTGGTCTAGTTGTTGGGAAAATTAACAAATATGAATTTCGACTTTATTTGCAAAATCTCTCGAAATTCTTAAAATTGGCATAACTTTTGCATACGAACTCGGATGAAAAAGTTTTTATATGAAAAATCATCTACTCGAAAAGTTACATCCGAATTTAACGGGGAACCCGTTAAACATTTTAGAATCCCCAAAACCTAACAGAAAAAAAAGATACGGGCTTTTAAGTTCGAGAGGCAAAAAATTCAAAAATTTCAAATTGTGGTCAAACTGTGGTCAAACAATGGTCAAACTAATTATTCTAGAATATTAGTGTTACTAAATAATTATTTCAGCTTTTTAAATTTTGGTCAAATCTGGTCAAACTGTGGTCAAAAATGGTCAAACTAATTATTCCGAAATATTAGTGTTACTAAATAATTATTGTTTTTTAAAACAATAGTTTCAAACTCAAACAGTGAAATGTGTCACTTCATGCTCAAGCTAAATACCTGAGGGTTAATAGAATTGACATCCTACTATTGTCAGGAAAACAACAAGTGCAGACTTGGAAACGAGGGAGAATAGAACCCGAAGTTAAGCGTGCTCAGCCGGGGAGTGGGAGGATGGGTGACCGTTCGGAAGTTAGATGATTTGGAATTATGAGGGGTGATTAGAGATTAGAGGATAAATTGAGCAGTGATGAGGGGTGGTGATTAGAGATTAGAGGTTAAAATAATTCAGAAATTTGAAAATAAAAAAAATGAAAAAATTCGCAAAAAAAATTCGTAAAAAATTTAAACTCGGAGGAGGCCTTTAGTCCCTAAGTTAGCCACGAGAACCGGACTAAAGCCTTTAGTCATGATTCGTGAAGAGGCGCGACTAAAGGGGGGGGGTCTTTAGTCGCGCATAGTTAGTCGCGGTTGCACAGCCGCGACTAAAGGCCTTTGCGAACCGCGACTAAAGGCCTTTTTTCTACCAGTGGTTGTAGCACCTGGCTGATTTGCCAGCCTTGTAACTGGAAGCTAATCTGTGGTACGTCAAGCTGATTTGCCACAAACCGAAAGAGTTGGGATGAAATCAAGTACCAACGAGGTCAAACGAACAACACAACGAAAGGTTTATAGAAAAATGATCTAGAGAGCAGGTCTACAGTTTAGGGGATAAAAGAAAGGTAAGTGTTTGTGGCCGGGGCGCCGGCCGAACCGTTGCGCCGGTCGCGCCCCGTTCGTTGGATCTCTTTTTGATCCAAGGACACTGTTGCGCCACGTGTCACCAGACTCCTGTTTTTTTTAACGCGCACGGGGTTATCCCTTTCAAGGTGATTTTGTTGCAACCGCTCGGGGGTTAGTTTCGACGCAGGGCGACCGGCGGGCGACGGGATTGTTCGCGCAGGGCGGCGGCGGCGGCAGCGGCCCAAGGCAGATCTCGATTCTCCGGCGATCTATGGCCCCTCCTGATGGTAACTCTTTCCTCGAGCTCTCCATTTTCGTTGTTGTCTTCCCCTTCCCCGTTGGATTTAGGGTTAGGGCGTGGGCGAGCCGCGGGCCGCCGCCGGCGCCGGCGCGGAGGAGGACGGGGTGGCGTTCCCGCGGGTCGAGGGAGGCGGCGAGGTGGCGTTCCCGCGGGTTGAGGAAGGCGGCGGGGTGGCGTTCCCGCGGGCAGAGGGAGGGGGCGGGTGGGGTTCCCCTGGCAGAGGGAGGGGGCGCGCTGGTGAATTTGAATCTGGCCTATATTCTTCTGTTGGTTATGGATTTGGGATGGGAAAACGGTAGCTGCAACCTGCGTACTAGTTTTGCTGGAACCGGTGATCGCGGCGAGCTGCAGAGCTCAAAACAGCAAATTAGACTGAGGGAGCTACAACCGGTTCCCAGGATGCTACAACAGGCACCATGGAGAGCTGGAAGCAGCCATCCAGGATGCTACGTGCCCGTGCGTTTTTTATCTTTCCAATGTGGAGATGGGGATAAAGAGATGCTGCAACCGTACAAAGCTCATAGTCTGGTTTCCTTGAAAAACAAACTAGAATACCCAATTAACATCAGGATTTGTGTGTGCCACCTCAGGATGATTGTCATCTTGACTCAAACTAGTTTAACAAATCTTGGCTGTGTTTATATGATATATTAATAGCTAGAATACTTGATTAGTCTCATGTATGAGAGATTCCGTATAAAACATATCTTGCACATTTTTTTGTAGAGTCAGTCAAGCTTAATCAAATTTGGCTTGGGACAAACCTAGAATTACAATTTTTTCAGGGAGCAGAATTTGAGGTTCGGTTGGCTAACATACAATCTGGCCACGCACCATTTGATACCTCCGGCGCTAGTTAATTCTGATCCATGCAACACTTCTCTAATTAATGTGATGTAAATTTGTAAATAGGCCTCTTGGTGCTGCAAAATCTCCTAGGTTTTATTCTATAGCAGACGTACTTATAATAAATGCTAATTTTCAGAGTGCTTTTGTGAGTGCTTGTATGTTTCATAGGTTTTACAGAATTTTTTAGGTGTTCATGTATGTTTCTTCCTAGCTTCTGATGGTGCAGTTTTATGGTTTTATTGACTTGTTTTTTTCCTTTTTGTAGATGTTGTAGGCACCTCCGGTAAGAATGAGGGGAGTAAGAAGGTTAAGAAGAAGAATAAGAAGAAATGCAATCTATGTGGCTTTAAGTCAAGGTTTAACTCAAAAAGGCTGGCTCAGATTGGGAATCAAGTGTCACCGGAAAAACGGAGAATCATAAGGGAGGGACCGTTTGGAGACTTGTTGGACATCCGGTCTTTCAAGGTGCCCCATGAGCTCATTGAGTTTGTTGCGATGAACAAGAATCACATACTCTCTGAGTTCAAACACAAGAACAAATCTATCACCTTCAGCAAGCTTATGGTGAAAAATATTTTCAACGTGCCATCTGGTGATAGACCCGTGAAGCTTCTAAAGAAGAGTGATGAACATGATCTTCGCAGCATCTACAAGGAGGGGAACAGGGCTCCAATCGCCCATGTTGTCAAGTTGCTCACTAGTTGCAGTGAGGAGGACGTGGTTATGATAAATAGGACTTGGGCACTCCTTGCGTTGGCAACAGTTTTGTGCCCAGGCACGAGCAATATGGTGAATCTCGAGTATCTTGCTTCCCTGGAAGATATGCCTTTAGTGCATGAATTTGCTTGGATGAGCACTTGTTGGCACGAGCGATGGAGGAGGTTGGAGTCTTTCAAGAGAAGAAGAGGATGCAAGCAAACACAGAAAAAGAGTTTCAGACTGCTTCATGCCTTCCCATGTTAGCGGTATGCAATGCAACATTATGAAATACCTCCATCTTTTTCCTTTGCTGCATGAAACCTTCATGACTTTTATGTTTTTTGTTGGCTAATGTCCTTTTCCATTCCATGCAGATCATATACATGGATCATGTTGATATCCCGGCTGGCCTCCCAAATGAGCATGCTATTGATTATTCCGTGCCGAGGATACGTTTTGTTTGCCAAAAGGATTTTGAGTGGTTGGATAAAGTTGACAAGAACAAGCTCACTCTTATCCAACCTTTCTACGGGAAACACACCCATGTAATTTTGCTACATCCCGCCTATGTATTTTCCTTTGTCAATGGAGTATTAACACCCCCCCTGTTTTTTGCTCACTGAATTTGCATTTAGCAATCTTTGCTTTTCCAATTAGTTTATGGCAGCCTTCTTATTTCCGCCACTCATGTTTTATTTTCCTAGATCCGGAGTTTGTGCAACACCCCCTATGCAGCACAACTTGTGGGACAGGAAGTTGGTGCTGAAGCAGCTAGTGGGCAGGGAGTTGGTGTTGAAGCACCTAGTGGCCAAGGAAGCCAAGTTCAAGGTGCTGAAAATCAAGCAAAGAACTCTCAATCAAACGAGGCTCAACAAAATGTTGATGCTGAACCACACCTATCATCATCGCTGAACGATTGGCTGCAGCAATCATTCCCTAGCATGCAAGATCTAAGGGTACATTTTCATTGTATTCATTTTCTGTTTACCGTTGGCTTCGCATTATTTTATTATATCAAGTTGCAAGTGTATATTTATTTTGCTGCATCCTTCATTTTGATGTGCTACAACCATGTTCTGTTTTTGCTTCATATGTAGTTTAAGTTCATACCTACTAGGCTTTTTTGCTACATCCATGTGTCTAGTGTGCTACAACTACATTCTGTTTTTGCTTCATCAATGTTATAGTTTTGCTACATCCATATCATTAATCTGCTACCTACATACATGATAGTAAATTGCTACAATCACACTATTTATCTGATACATAGTAACACAGTAGCATACCTACTTATTTTCTCGCTCCATCCATACCTCTAATGTGCCACACCCACATTTGTGTTTTTTTACATCCACACATGTGACTAAAATGTTCGATAATTGCCTTGTTGTAGGTACCAACTCAGTTTCAAATGCTTTACGACAAGCACAAGGGTATATTTGCAGCGGAGGTGGATGATGTTGTAGGCAAGTTTGGACAGTGTTTAAAGGGATTGTAGTGCAGCCGGATGGCTGCCCTCCTTCGCGATGTTGGAGACGCCATCACAGCTACTAGTGAGCCCAACTTCTCCTTTGAAGCACCTATCATGGACCAATGTCGCGGAAAAGAGAATGATGCTGAAGCTGCAAATGATGGCATTGGTGCTCAAGCTCAAGCTGAAGGTACAACACCTATCATTAACAATGATGAAGTCACCGGATTGAAGCAACAAGTAGCAACCGAGGTTGCTGAAACTCGTGAGCAACAACGAGTGAGTTTCGAGATGGAAGGGAACGTCTCACCTCACAGCTCCCCACTCTTCTATGATGCACCCAGGAGTGCGACAGCCGACATTTGGGACGACGAGCCATCCTTTGAGTTGTTCCCAAAGGGCTCCGAAGACTACGAGATGATGCATTGCACAGATGAGCCTATAATCAAGAGCACAGTCAGCCCCATCTTTGAAAACATCCCCGTGTTCCCTGTTTCAGACGATGATGACAACCCAAGTATACTTCCTTCCTCCTGCATCATTTCTTTTTGTTTTTCTCCATGTCATTTTTTCGCTACATATGTGTGATTGCAGCAAATTCTTTTTGTACAATCCCTTGCAAACTCATCCATTTTGTTGCTTCCTACAACTCCTAAGATGGTCGCTACAGAAGAGCAAATTGTTGATGCAAGTAGTGGCCCTAGCACGCATGACAAGAACACTAGGAAGAAGTGGATGGCCAAAATTCCAGTCGTAAAAAATACCAAGGCAAAGAAGCAAAAGGTCGATGCAGCTGCAGCCACATATGAGAAGTATGTAAAGCATGGGAAACCATTGAGGAGATCACAAGCCAATGAACAAGTGTGAGCTACCCAAGCCCTATCTCTTTTTGCTTTCTGTTTTTATTTTTTTCTACTCGAAACAAATGATTCATTCGGTTGCATCTATGGTAACAGGACACCTTTCATCAAGATAGGTGGATTTTACATTGGATACAAGAAATTCCTGGTATGCTTCAAGCCTCGTGGGGATATGAATGATGAGGTTATGTCCCTATGTATCGAGATGAACAACATGGCATCCCGTGCAGCAAGTGGTACGAATCGGAAGAAATACATGTTCTCAGTCCACGCGGGGGTAAGTTTTTGCAGAAACAAGCAATGCTTCATTCCTTTTTTCTTCACATTTTTTGTTGCAACACACACTAACCATTTTGTTGTATCTCTCAAGTAGATGCTACTAAAACAATACCCAACAACCTTCCAACCAGCAAAACTCATACCCGAGCTTGAAAGGGCTGTGAAAACGTTCAAGGCGAATAAATATGACCTCGTAAGTTTCCCGAGAGCCTACTTTTGTTTCACACCACAAATTCTTTCAAAATATGATCCAATGATGTAGCATTTCTTTTGAAACATATGTAGCAATTATTATTGATGTTGACAACATCTCTTTGAAACACATGTAGCAATTCTAATTGATGTTGGAAGCTTTTTTGTACATCAGTTACAACATTGGAAAGCATACGTTCATTCCTACTAGGTTGTAACATTTTTTACATGTTTTGAGTACCTTTTTTGCCTTTCTTTTGTGCTTTCCAGCTTTTTCACAATTGTTCATGATAAGTACTGGATAGTTGTTTGCACAAACTTGCTATACAAGCAGTGGAATGTATTTGACTCAATCCATTCAAAAGGAAAACAATCTCCTTTGAAGAAGCAGGCCAATAACCTGGTAGGCTCATGCTCTCTATTTTTAATTTTTTGTTTGAATTTTGCTTCATCTACATAAATGCCCTGTTGTCATCTTCACACACCTCATCTTTTTTTTCAAACTTTTGTGCGTGTTTCTTGGTGGTAGATCACAAACTTTGCAGCCCTCGCACAAGAGTACAGCCAATTCAATGTCAATGTTGGATCCTTCGCCCGTGTTGACCTAGAGGATTACCCAAAGCAAAATACCCTGTGAGTTTTCTTTTTGAATTTTGCTTCAATCATGTGTTCCATTTCAACATTCTTGTTTGTTTCAACTATGCATGGGAACTATGAAGGAGAACTTTTTTTCATCTCACAGATGTGATTGTGGCTTTTTCGCGCTCAAATATGTGGAGAACTTTGATGGGAAGTCAATGAAAGAGTTCAAGCAAGTACACATTTTTTTCTTGTCATTTTGTTGCAATCTTCTTTCTTTTGTTTTCAATACTCATGCAACACAAGAATAATTAGTATCATACTTGCTTACTTTTGCATTCATTTTTACAGGAAGACATGGCGCGATACCGCATGGATGTGGCGCACAACCTCTGCATTCACCCAATCAACAATGCCCCAATGGAGCGGGCATTCAGGGAAGAGTTGGCGGCTTAATTTGCTGGAGGGTTCAAGACGATCAAGCTCGTTTCTTTTCGTTAGGTCTAGAATCATGTCTGAGGTGGTAGTGTTCTGATAGTATTAGAGTAGTGTGCGTTCGTATGTAAACTGATGATACCTCCGGTAAACATGTGTGTTCTTTTTGGTATGTAAACCGATGATAACTTGATCTTTTGGATGAAGCACTTCTTCCGTTTTTAGTGGATGCATTGACAACAGTTTATTGTTTTGCTGGTTCTGAGCTTCATCCATCGAAGATTCAAGGGAATCTTTGTGCATTTTTTCCCTCGAAACCTTTTTCATGAAAACAATATGTGGATGTTGCATTGTCACACTCAAATTGCTGGAAGCTCACAGAAAATAGCTACAACCTTCTGTTAGATTTGTTAAAGGGCCAAAATATACATTTTACCTGCAAATTAGCTACATCCCTACAATATTTTTGCTGGAAGCATAATGTAAATAAGCTTCCTTTCCAAACTCTTGCTGCATAGCAAAATCAACACTTTAAATTATTCAAGGCTTTTCCTTTTCAAACTTGTTATTTTGCTTCAACCATGTTCAAAAAAGCTTCAACCATTGTTTGAAAAAGCTTCAACCATGTTTTCCAAAAGCTTCAACCATTATTTTTGCTTCAAGCATGTTTAAAAAAGCTTCAACCATTCTTTGAAAAAGCTTCAACCATGTTTTCCAAAAGCTTCAACCATTATTTTTGCTTCAAGCATGTTTAAAAAAGCTTCAACCATTCTTTGAAAAAGCTTCAACCATGTTTTCCAAAAGCTTCAACCATTATTTTCAAAAAGATTCAACCATGTTTTCCAAAATCTTCAACCATGTTTCCTACAAGCTTCAACCATGTTTACAGAAGCTTCAACCATGTTTTTAAAATGTTGCAACCATGTTTTTTCAGAGAGATTCAAAACATGTTTTCAAGGATATTCAACCATGTTTTTCAAAAGCTGTGGTAACAACAACCATTGAGTACTATTTTACAAAAAAAACTTATAAGTTGGCACCATCATAATTCAAAAACCAACATTCTGCATTTTGAAATCACACATATAGTAATATGTTGCAATCCCAAAACACAAACATTCACAACTAGTCAACACAACTTTTTATCATAAGACATAGGGTGTTACAAGGTAATTCATCATTGTTTCCCTCACGAAACATCCTAAAGTGTAAAGATTGGGCCGACACCCGGAGCATTCGCGGTCGCACTCGCAGCAAGAAAAGCGGCAAGGAGTTGGCAGTTCTTCACGTTGTGATCCTCATCTTCACAATATTTGCATGGAGTATTCTTTTCCCTTGGCTTTGGAGCTTTCTTCGTTCTCGCTGCGTCCTTCTTTGCTTTCTTCTTCATTTCATCTTCTCGAAGCTCAATTAGTGGCTTCCTTCGCTTCTCTTTTTCTTTTGGCCTCCCCTTCTTTGCTGACTTTGGTGGGTTTCGTAGTCCTACGGGGGGTGGATCCTGCTGCCCTGTACTGGGAGCCCCTGAGAGTTGTTCATTTGCTGCATGACCTTGGGCTTCTTCGTCTCCTGCAACTTCATTGGTTGCTCTAGCTTTTATTTCAGCAACCCCAACACTGCCCTGATCAATTAGCCTAGAGACAAAACTATAAGCTTCATCATTGAAGCATGCATTAGAAGCGAGTTTCCTAAACTTCCGGCAGAGAGAGTTAAACTTTAGGGTGTTTGTTGTGGGGACGCCGAAATGCATAGCTCTATGCCCATCGCCTGGTTCAGGTGCAAGGTCGGTTGCTCTCTTAGACCATCTTGGAAGCATGTAATTCGCAGGTATCGCTTGCACGTTCAGGTGCACCATGACACGGATGATATGTGGGCAGATCAGCCCACACATCTCAAACATGTTGCAACTGCACATGTATGTATGATCATCAGGGGCAACACGCACCGTGTACACTTTAGGGTTCATGCCATCATTTGCAACAAGACGAAACCAGCCGACATTCCCTTGCAGCTGGTATTGCAGCCCATAGCCTATTGATTTAGCCAATAGTTTCTGAAACTTGGAAAATACCACTCTGGTATAGAAATCAGCAGCCTGCTTCTCAATGTTGTAACTGCAAACAAAAAAGCTTCCAACATCAATAAGAATTGCTACATATGTTTCATTGAAATGCTGCATCCAAACTGTACTGGAAAACTAAAAAAATGCTACATGACTTTGGACTTACTTGCCCCAGAGTGGTGGCCTCGTCGCTTCATTGATGAAGCCCACATTGTCTTCACGATCAAGCAATAGCTCCTGGCAAAGCTCAAACTGTTGCACAAATGTCCAAACCGAGTCTCCATGATGATTTAAAGTCTTGAAATAGGAATTCAGGCCCTCGGAGCGCCCAGTTGTTCCTGTGAATGGGAAGAACTTATTCCTAAAGTACACAGGAGCCCACATCTCCCTGCTATTCCACATGTTTTTGAGGTGTTTCTTATCAGCCACACCAAATATCTCGACCATCTGCTTCCACCATTCTTCAAACTCCTCAACGGTATCTGAACCGTTAATGCAACCATAGAATGCTTCTGCAAAAGGCTCATCCTTGCCCAGCATCTGCCCTAGTTTTGTCCTTGCAACCCAAAAGACGTGCCACTTGCAACATCTGTGTGTTGAATCTGGAAATACCAATGAGATGGCTGTAGCCATTGCCTGGTCTTGATCAGTCATAATGTTCAACGGATGCTCATTATTCATTGCCGACATCCATTGCTGGAAGACCCACTTGAAAGTTTCAATGGTCTCATCAGGTAACAAAGCACACCCCAAGCAAACAGTGTGTGTGTGGTTGTTAATGCCAACAATCGGAGCAAAGGGAAAGTTGTAGCGATTTGTGCAGAATGTGGTGTCGAAAAACACACAATCTTTGTACTTTGGATACAAGGCCCTTGTTCTCCCATCAACCCAGAAAAGCGCCCTACAGCTCCATCTTCTTCTAGCTTCGAGAAAAAGAAGTTTGGATTCTCCACTTGTCTTCTCTCAAAGTACTCGATTGTCAGCTCCAAATCACGTTCTGACAGGCCCCTTCGCAACTTTGCTCTTGCATTTGTCACATTAGTCTTCACATACGGCAAACTCCTTGGATCGCAACACCGTGCATCTCCAAGCAAGCCCATCATATTAGCCGTAGATATGTTGCGATAGTGCAGTGAAGTGATGTACTGCATGTCTGCATCCGGGATCTTTCTGTGAGAGCGGCAAAATCTCCGACGCCCCCTTTGCAACATCAGCTGGTGTGTGTGATCGGCCTCAAAAATTGTCACAACCCAGCTACCATCTTTGAGGTTAACACCCATACGAGCCTTGCAATCATACCGCTCCAACCGATTTCTTTTCCTCTTGTCGCTCAAATCCATATAGATGCCAGCTTGTTTGCTTGGAGATTTTTTGTTACTAGTGTAGCTCATATCAACATCTTCACACTCATTTGTTGCAGCCCCATCAGAAATGCTACCACCAACATTCTTCGAAGGATTTTTCCGTGAGTGTATGCACTCAAAAACTCTATAGATTAGAATGCGCTTCTTATCCGAGCTATTTTTCCTACTATACTTTGATGTCACAATGCGAGTTCCAAAGCCCATCTTCGAGGCATATTCATTGTAAACACGCTGAGCTTCTTCAACATTGTTAAAAACCATTCCAACAAAAGGAACAACTGGCTGTGATGATATATCTTCATCCGGTTCGTCAACAAGTGTTGCAGCATTTCCATTGGCATTGTCACTAGCCACACGGGCATTGCCATGATTTGGAGCTACACCATCGGTGTTCCACTGCAACGAATCGTCACTAACATTTCACGGAGTATCATTCAGATCAATGCCTTCTTCTTCTTCTTCTTCTTCTTCATGCGCAACATTTTGCATATCATCGTCATGGAAAATTGATGGCTCAAGAGCAACATTCTGCAACAAAATCAGCACCCAAGTCAAAAAATTTTGCTGCGTGAAAAAACATGCAAAAAGCGCGAACAAAAAAAGTGGACGTAGCATGGCAATCATAATCCGAAAACAATTCCTGCATGCAGCATTTTAGGATGCAGCATGCAACATCCAGCAAGTAGCATGTACCAAATGCAACACATACTTGTAACATTTTACTAGCAGACAGCTGGAAAATGCTAGCATTAATTGACAACATCTCAGAAATATTACACAAAAATCAAACACAAGTATGTTGAGAACATATCTTTTTAATCTCACGCTCATCAATTGAAATCAAAGGTTGCAACATTTTTTTTTGAACAAAAGGATCTAGGTTTTGCAATTGGAATTCATACCAGATCAATTTCATCCCGGCCATGTCGTGCTGCATCTTGGAAGACCACATCAGGGTTGTAGTACCGTTGCAACACCGGTCCACTACCACCAGGGCCTTGCCTCCTCAGGGGACTCCGGCCATGAACGGCAGCGGAGCTCGAGCCCAAATCCATGGCGGCAAGGAGGTCATGACGTATGTACGACATGATTGAAGCAATCCCAAGGCGGCTTGATAGGTGGGGGAGCCCCTCCTCGACGTGATTCGGCTGCGGGGAACGAAAAACACGCGGATCCGGTCGCCACCGCCGCGGATCGGGGACGGGCGGACGCGGGGGATCGAGCTCCCCTGTTTTTCTCGTTGTGGCTGTTCGTACAACGGTTGCAACAAAACGTGTTTTTTTTGCTGCAACGGTTGGTTCGGTGGTGGCCTCGCGCGGAAATCTAACGGCTGGGGCTGACCGCATCGCACGGCTTGGGCTGGACCGGCCGAACAGTTCGGCCGGTGCGCTGGCGCAGATCGCTACCCTAAAAGAAAAGCTATAGCTAGGAGAAGCTACAAAGCCCGTGTATTTTGAAGGAATGCATAGAGAGCCTTAGCTCAGTGATTAGGCATGCGGTCGTACAACCTAACCATTCTGGTTCAATTCTTAGATTTGACAAGTGATGCACAGGTGGTACTCATACTGAAAAGGTTGTGTGCATTCCTAATTGGTGCAGAGGCCTGAAAGTGAAATTCTCTCCCAATTTTAAGATTTAAACAAGGGATGACTCGTGCAGCTAACCCTAGAAGCCCACTGCCGCCCCCGCTGTCCCTAGAGGAGGCCGCCGGGAAAGCCCGTGCATAGTCGGTGAAAGGAATTGCGGGGATCTCGGGTCCTGCAGCCATGGCGTGGCACAGCGGCACAAGATCTTCCTATAACGGATGCTCCTCCCGGTGGTGGGGCGACACTCCGGTGATAATGTGGGGACGTCGGACTCAGTGGAGATCTACAACGCAAGGGCCTCGGAACAACTGCTTCGGACACGGCAGCAGTGGTTGCCCCTCCGTCTGGTATGACGGCCCAGGAGATGGCTTCATGTGGCGGTGCCTGAGGGCGGTGGATCAACGGATCCAGTACCCGGGTTCGTCATTGGAGGCGTGTGGCGGCCGGAGCTTTCTCCGGCGTCGATTGTGCTTTGATGTGGGAGATCCGCAGACCTTCGGGGTTTGCGCATCGGAAGCCAGCTGTGGGTTCGGGGAGGTGCGGCCATCGGTGAAAACCGCGCCGACTTTAGTCATGGCACAATACTCGAAGAGCATGTCCTCATTAGACCTTATACTACTATCTATGTTTTGCTTGCAATTAACAAGTTTTTATGGACACTTGTGCTATTCTTAGCAGGTGTGCTTAAATATTTTCACAAGATGTATCAGTTCGTCAGTCTAACTCTTGCATATGGTTTGTGTGCAGTTCTGATTTCTTCTATGTTAATGTCCACATATGCTTATAATATAGTTTTTCTGGTCCAAACTAGATGTTGCAATGGTTTGTGTGCAGTTCTTAAAAAAATTACACCCTGATTTATATGAGTCTGCTAGAAACTCGAGGCCTGGCCTTTTGTGGGAGAATGCCAAGTTCTTACCGAAATCGCCTGATATCTTCCATTTTAGTTACAACAAATGCTTAATAATTTTCGCTCAGCGCGTAAAAATTCACATGGCTGGACTCATCACGAACACTGCTTTCAGCAAATTTCCACTTTTAAACTTTTGATTTCATATTATTATCAAAAGTGATGGTTAAAGTTTTGTTTATTTATGCTGTGCGGATTTAAAAAATTGGGCTTCTGTTTTTAAGGTTAGTATCAACGTATTTTCCCATGACTCCCTCACAAGTCATATGCCCGTCATGACAAATAATATTTTGAATTATCTGATAAGGCATGTTGTTCAGTATTGGCCCTAAGGCGGGTCATGTAGCTTTTACTTAGATCAGAGCAAGAAACTCTTTTTTAAAGGAATACAACTGCTGCATTCCATTAAACTGAAAAGCTGGACAGTTCGCCAGCGCACAGGTTCACTACAAACTGAGGTAGATGACCAATTCACACAACCTGGCTGCCACCCTTTTTTTTGACGGGCAACGGCAGGAGCTCTGCCTTTTTCATTTAAGCAATGGGGAAAAACTGTACAAGTTCTGGAAGTCCAGAAACAGGAGGAAAATAAAATAGAACTCTGAGAGAAAAACGAGGGATGTTAGACTATGTATAGCTTCTGTATTTGTGTACGTATATTGTATCTATTGTAACACACCCATTATATATATGAGTAAGCCACCCTTAGAGGGTTGTGCTGGTTCCCCCAAAACTTATTATCTTACATGGTATCGGAGCCAAGAGGTCTTGAGTTCAAGATCCGACTAGCACAATTAAATTGCACCCCACTTTCGGTCCATGTTTAGACCAGCGGGAGTGTTGACGTATAATGTGTTGTCTAGTCTCTTCCATCAGATCGGTCTTTTGGTTGCATTGGCTAGAGCATGCACTTCTACATGGTCATGGTATCACGCTAGGTTACGATCGCTTCCGCTCAAAACCCTAATACCCGCACCGCCGCCGCCGCCGCCTTCACCGCCGCGCCACCAATCGCGCCGCCGCCATGTCGAGCGCCGCCACGACCGGTTCCACCGCCGCGGGACTCCTCCCGGCCTCTCTTGCGGCCCTGCTGAACCTTTCGTTGGACGCCGTCGCCGTCCCGGCCCCGCTCGGGACCCGGAGCATTGGCTCCGTCTACTCAACACCGCCGGCGCCCTCGCTCAGGCGCGACCTTGCGGTCCACACCGCGGCGACGCCGTCCGCCACAGATCCCGCGGGCGTTGTCCCGCCGCTCCTGCCGGCAGCGCCCAACACCGCCCCGATAGTGGGGTTTGCGGCGTCCGCCCCGGCTGCGGTGCTGCCTACCCCCGCACCGACTTCGGTACCTCCGGCTGCCTCCATGGTGCTTGCACCCCAGGCAGACTCCTCGATGGGATCGTCACCACCGCCGCCGTTTCACTTCGGTCATCTCATCACCATCAAGCTCTCCGCCGACAACTACATCTTCTGGCGTGCGCAGGTTCTCCCGCTCTTGGGGAGCCACTATCTGCTCGGCTACGTCGACGGATCTCTTCCCTGCCCCCCGCACTGGTGGACAACGTGCACGGTCCGGTCTACAATCCGGCCCATCGCGTCTGGACAGGGCAGGACCAGGCGAACCTCTCCTCCATCCAGGGGTCGCTCTCGCCGGACTTGTTGTTTTCGCGAAGACGTCCCATGAGGCCTGGACCATCCTTGAGCGCACCTTCGCGGCACAGTCTCAGGCCCGTGTCTCTGCACTCCGTCGACAGCTTGGCGAGTGTCAGAAGCTTGACTCCACTGCCACTGAGTTCTACAACAAGGTCAAGGGCCTCGCCGACATGTTGGCCTCGATTGGACAGCCCCTCACCGACTCCGAGTTCAACTCGTTCATTGCCGATGGTCTTGATGAGGAGTATGATGCCTTAGTCGAGATCATCAACGAGCGGGGCAACTCGACACCCATGCTGGCACACGAGGTTTTCTCCCGCCTCCTTCTCACTGAGCAACGGGTCGAGACGCGCCGCTCCAGGGGCAATGGCTCCCTCTCGGCCAACGCCACCACCAAGGGTGGCCTCTCTTCTTCATCATCCCGGGCTCCCTTGGGGCTGCCACCACCGCCCGCTTCGGCCCCCTCTCCTACTGCGACATTACCGGGGGCTAGTGGTCCACGTGTGTGTCAGCTTTGTGGCCGCGATGGGCACTGGGCATCCAAGTGTCACAAAGCGCTTCCAGAGGAGTTTCCTTGGTCTTGGCAATGACGGCAAGGATACACGCAACAATGCCCGTCAGGTCGCCATGGCTGATCGTCCGGCGCCGCAGAAGCAACAGGGACACACTCAGTCCTACTCCATCAATCCACACTGGTACATGGACTCTGGGGCGACAGAGCATCTGACCAGCGAGATGGGGAAGCTTCACACTCATGAACCCTATCATGGCTCCGACAAGATCCACAGCGCCAATGGAGCAGGTATGCACATCTCTCATATTGGTCAAGCATCTCGTCTCACTAGACATGCCAATAGGAGTCTTTAGCTTCGCAATGTTCTTCGAGTTCCATCTGTGACACGTAATCTTCTTTCAGTTCCTAAACTCACACGTGATAATAATGTGCTTTGTGAATTTCACCCTTTTGATCTTTTTATTAAGGATCGAGGCACGATGGACATTCTTCTTAGTGGGCGGTTGTGCCAGGGCCTCTACCGTCTGGAGCATCCTGGCGTCGCCCGCGTTTTCAGTGGAGTTCGGGTCTCTCTGTCACAGTGGCATGCTTGTCTTGGTCACCCGGCCACACCTATTGTTCGTCATGTTTTGCATCGTCATGAGCTTCCTAGCCTGTCTAGTAATAAAGATGTAGCAGTGTGTGATGCTTGTCAGCAGGGGAAGAGTCATCTACTTCCTTTTTGGGAGTCCAGTCGTGAGGTGAAACATCCTTTAGAACTCGTGTTTTCAGATGTATGGGGTCCTGCTCAGACTTCTGTCAGTGGTCACAATTACTATATCAGTTTTGTTGATGCTTATAGTCGCTTTACCTGGCTTTATCTTATTAAATGCAAATCTGATGTGCTTGACATTTTTGTTCAGTTTCAAAAACATGTTGAACGCCTTCTCAAGCACAAAATTGTTCATGTCCAGTCGGACTAGGGGGGCGAGTATCGCAACCTCAACTCTTTCTTTCAGTCACTTGGGATAGCTCATCGTTTAGCATGTCCACATACACATCAGCAGAATGGTTCAGGAGAACGTAAGCATCGTCATATTGTTGAAGTTGGTCTTACTCTTTTGGCCCATGCATCTGTTCCGTTTCGGTTTTGGAGTGATGCTTTCACCACTGCATGCTTTCTCATAAACCGTACTCCCACTCGTGTGTTAAACATGAAGACTCCCATTGAGGTTCTCCTTAATGAACAACCTGATTATACCTTTTTCAAGGTTTTTGGGTGTGCTTGCTGGCCGCACCTTCATCCATATAACAAGCGCAAGCTTGAGTTCCGTTCCAAGAAGTGTGTTTTTCTTGGCTATAGCTCTCTTCATAAAGGTTACAAATGTCTTCATGTTCCCACAAATCGTGTCTATATATCTCGGGACGTCGTGTTTGATGAGCGTGTTTTTCCCTTTGCCAAACTTCCTGTGTCCACTGCCGAACCACCATCTCTGCATTCATCCTCTGTTGCTTCTGACCAATTTGATGATGTTGCATACTCTCCTGTGCTGTTACCTAACCATGGTGCAGGAACCGGACGTGGGGCTCGCTTGGAGCTGTTGGAAGATTCACCATCATCACCGCCGCCTTCTGATGGGCACGTCGATCGCCCTATGTTGCATGGCATCGATTCGTGTGCCCATGCACGGTCGGCCGAAGAGCCCGTCGCGCTGAGCTTGTCCACAGCTCGGCCTGCTAGGCCAGCGCCCGCCGCGTCTCTAGTGGATCGGCCCTCTACACCGGAGTCATCTGCGGCTCGGCCCGTCACGCCGCCTTCGCCCGCAGCTCGGCCCGTGACACCGGCCTCGCCAGTGCCTCGGCCCACTATGTCGGGCTCGCCCTCGGCTCAGTCCGTAACGCCGGAATCGCCAGCAGCTCCGACTGCCCCGCTGGCATCGCCTGTGGACCGGCCTGCTACGCCGACCGCACCCGAGGCCACCGCGTCTGGCTCCTCGTCACCGGCAGACTCGTCTATGTCGCCGTCCTCCAGCCCATTGCCGGCTGCTCCGTCGACCTCGGTGGCTCCTGTGTCCCGACCACATACACGCCGTCACAGTGGCATTTTCAAACCCAAGGAATGTAAGGATGGTACTGTTGCTTGGTTGGCTGCTTGTTTGGTTGCTGCTGTTGCTGATCCGTCTTCTGAGCCCCGCTCATATCGGGCTGCCATGCGCATTCCTCATTGGCGAGAGGCTATGGAGCAGGAGTTTCATGCTCTCCTTCGTAACAAGACATGGACTCTCGTTCCTCCACCACCACGGGTAAATGTTATTGACTCCAAATGGGTATTCAAAGTGAAGAAGCATTCGGATGGATCTATTGAGCGTTACAAAGCGCGACTTTTTGCTCGAGGATTTCGGCAGCGCCATGGTCTTGACTATGAGGACACCTTCAGTCCCGTTGTCAAGCCTACCACCATTCGGCTTCTTCTTTCTCTTGCTGTTTCTCATGGTTGGTCACTTCGTCAACTTGATGTGCAGAATGCTTTTCTCCATGGATTCTTGGAGGAAGAGGTTTATATGAAACAGCTGCCTGGTTTTTCTGATCCTGATCATCCTGATCATATCTGTCGTCTCACCAAAGCACTCTATGGTTTGAAGCAAGCTCCTCGTGCCTGGCATGCCCGCCTTGTCTCTGCCCTTCGTGCTCATGGGTTTGTGACGTCCACTGTTGACTCTTCATTATTCCTTCTACAGAAGCCAGAAGTCACTATGTATCTTTTGGTATATGTCGATGATATTATCCTTGTCAGCTCTTCTCAGTATGCTGCTGATGCTCTTGTCTGCTCTCTTGGTGCTGATTTTGCGGTCAAAGATCTTGGGAAGCTTCACTACTTTGTTGGAGTTGTGGTCACTTCTCGTGCAGATGGTCTTGTTCTTAAGCAGAAGAAGTACTTCTTGGATTTGTTGCAGCGAGCTGGTATGCTGAAGTGCAAACCAACTACCACACCCATGTCGTCTACCGACAAGATCACCGCTGTTGATGGTGAGCTTCTGTCTCCTGCGGATGCCACAGAGTACAGGAGCATTGTTGGTGGGCTTCAGTACTTGACGATCACGAGACCAGATATCTCTTATGCTGTTAACAGGGTTTGTCAGTATCTTCAGGCTCCTCGAGACACTCATTGGGTTGTTGTTAAACGCATTCTTCGTTATGTTCAGTTCACGGTGACATTTGGGATGCATATTCGGCCGACTTCCTCTCGGGTTCTTTCGGCCTTCTCTGATCTGATTGGTGGCAGCCCGGATGATGAAGCGATCCACGGGGGGTTATGCAGTGTTCTTTGGCTCTAATTTGATCGCCTGGAGTGCTTGGAAACAGGCTACTGTGTCACGTAGCAGTACTGAAGCTGAGTATAAGGCTGTGGCTAATGCTACTGCAGAGATTATCTGGTGCAGTCTTTGCTTCAGAGTTGGGTTTGTCTCAACCGCAGCCTCCTATCCTTTGGTGTGATAACATCGGTGCTACATACCTTTCTGCAAATCTGGTATTTCATGCCCGAACGAAACACATTGAAGTTTACTATCACTTTGTACGGGAACGTGTGTCGCAGAAGCAACTCCAGATCAAGTTCATCTCTTCTAAGGATCAACTTGCAGACATCTTCACTAAGCCTTTACCTCTACCATAGTTTGAGGCTTGTAGGCGCAATCTTACCCTTCTCAGTTCTTTAGAAAGTGGCTAAGATTGAGGTAGGGTGTTAGACTATGTATAGCTTCTATATTTGTGTACGTATATTGTACCTATTGTAACACACCCATTATATATATGAGATAAGCCACCCTTAGAGGGTTGTGCTAGTTCCCCCAAAACTTCTTGTCTTACAAGGGAATACTCACAAAGAATTGTGTTGGAAACGGTTTATATCTGCTGTATTGTAATCTAACTCTGCATTGTTGGTCTTATATATATATACGAGATATGTGGAGGCTATGCCCCATGTAACCCTAAATCAAACTTGGTAACGGAGCCTCTTTCCGATCGCGCCGTCGCCTCTCGCGTCTCGCATCGAAGCCGCATCGCCGCTCGCGTGCCGCACGCTCGTTTGCATCTCCACTCGAACGCGTTGCCGCTCGCCTCGTCCGATCTCGCGTCGCCCCTCGCCGCTACAACAGCCGGTCTCGCAGCTCCTATTCCATGGCGTCTGGACCGTCTTCCGCAGCAACGATGCAACTGGCCATCATCGGCCCGGTTGTGACGCCTCCGGCCGCGACGGCGCCAGTCCCGTCCATCGTGCCTTGCCTTGGTGTACGTCTGGATCGCGGCAACTTCCCGCTATGGCGCACCCTCACCGTGACGCATCTCTCCGGTGCCTCTCTCCATGGCTACCTCGATGGCTCCGTCGCTGCTCCGCCCACAACCATCTCCCAGGGGGCGGGTGATACTGCCACCACTGTGGCAAACCCTGCGTATGCAACGTGGTGGACGCAGGACCAGAAGGTCCTCGGGATGCTCCTCTCCTCCATGACGGAGGACATTGTGTCTCAACTGATCAGCTGCAAGTCCGCTGCTGCTGCGTGGACCTCCATCCACGCCATGTTCAGCGCGCAGAACCGTGCCGGGGTTTGGCACATCCAGCGACAGATTCAGTCGCTGAAGAAGAACGATATGACTGCCAGCGAGTACATGCACAAGGTGAAGGCTCTTGCCGACGCCATGGCCTCCGCTGGATCCCCCCTCGCTGATGACGAGATCATCGACTACATGCTTACCGGATTGGGAAAGGACTTCAACCCGATCGCGGCTTCGCTCAGCGTCGTGGTCACTCCGGTCGCGCTGACTGATTTCTACTCCATGGTTCTCAACTATGAGGCGCTGCAGCTGTCGCAGCAGGCCGACGATGCGGAGTGGACCTCGTCGGCCAACGCCGTAACCTGATCCGTGCTCCGCCCCGTCAACCGTCCTCGAGCACCCGACACTGGTCGTGCCACCGACGTCCGCCCCGCAGGAGGCTACCCGCCGCAACAGGGGCAGGCTACCAGCACGGTGGTCAAGACAACTGTCGTAACAATGGCGGTGGAGGAGGAGGCAACGGTCCCAAAGGCAATTGTCGCTGGCGCCCGAGGTGCCAGATTTGCAAGAATTGGGGTCACGAAGCCGACACCTGCAAGAAGCGCTTCGATTCAGACTACTCCAGCGGCAATGGCCGCTCGGCATATAGTGCATCGACCTCCTCCAACAACTCCACGCGACCGGTTACGGACTCGGCACCATGGATCACGACTAGTGACACAGGCGTCTTGATTCCGCGAACGCTTCTGGCGGCCATGATCAGGTTCGTGTGGCCAACGGCTCGGGTTTGTCTATTTCGCATATTGGGCACTCGACCTTAGCGGTTCTTCTCTCGCTGAACAATATTTTACATGTTCCAAATATTAGCCAACATCTTCTATCAGCTTATCGTCTCGTGTCGGATAATCGTATCTTCATTGAATTTCATAAATATTTTTCCTTATTGAGACAAAGCCACCAGAGAAGTCTTCTTTGAGGTAGAAGCAAAGGAGGGCTCTACCCTCTTCCACTCGGATGAGCCTACGCATCTGTCCGAGCATCAAGCGTCGTCCGGCGTCTGCGTCTCCTCATCTCGATGGCATCGGCGTCTCGGTCATCCATCCAAAAATGTCGCTCGGTTCCATTGTTAGGAATAATGATCTCGAGTGTTCAACCTCGAGATATACCTTTAGTTTGTGATGCTTGTCAATGTGGTAAAAGTCGCCAACTATCTTATCTATACGCTTCGCTCGTGTGTCTACTATGCCTCTTGAATTAGTTCATACTGATGTTTGGGGCCCTGCTCGTGCTTCCTCTGGGGGGTACAAGTATTATGTGAGTTTTATTGATGACTACTCCCGTTTTTGCTGGATCTATCTCCTAAAACATAAGTCTGATGTTGAACAAGTGTTCTATGCTTTTCAAGCACATGTTGAGCGCCTTTTGGATGCTAAGCTTAAAGATGTCCAATCTGACTGGGGGGTGAATATCATAAGTTGCACCATTATTTTCTTCGTACGGGCATCTCTCACCGAGTCTCTTGTCCTCACACCTCCCAACAGAACGGCATTGCCGAGCGCAAACACCGGCACTTGGTTGAAACTGGTCTTGCTTTGTTGGCTCACTCGTCTCTCCCTTTACGTTATTGGGATGAAGCTTTTCTGACTGCGTGTTACCTGATTAACCGCATGCCCACCCCCGTGCTTGGTCAAGATACTCCTATTCATCGTCTTCTGAAAATTCCACCCAACTATACTTTTCTTCGTACCTTCGGGTGTGCTTGTTGGCCTAGTTTGCCGAAGTATAACTCCCACAAACTCGAGTTTCGGTCCAAGATGTGTGTTTTTCCTGGATATAGTCCTATGCATAAGGGGTACAAGTGTTTGGATCGATCTACGGGTCGTATATACATCTCGCGTGACGTTATCTTTGACGAATCTGTTTTTCTGTTTGCTACTCCCGGTGTCACTGTCGATGTGTCTACACTTGACGAGTCTATTTCTTTTCCATCCACAGAACCGGCTACGAGTGCTCATGTGCGTAATTATGACTTAAGCTACTTGGCTGCTAACCCATCTGGTCTAGCCAGCGTGTCTTCTGTGCAGGATCCACGACCGGCCATGCTCGACGTACCCGTGGCCATGCAGAACGACGTGCATGGTGGCCAGGTTTCCCAGCCAGGGGTCCCGCCCGCACGAGCGGCTGGCTCTGCCAGCGAGTCGGCCTCGCCCGCCAGTGACCTGGCCTCGCTCGCCCGCGCCTTGGCCTCGCCCGCCCGCGACTCGGCCTCGCCAGCGCCTGGAGTGTCGCCTGGCTCCCCGTGTGCCTCGTCGGCCCATGAGCAGGCCCATGAGCCATCTTCGCCGGCTCCTGTGCCACCATCACCAACTCCAGCCTCGTCGCCAAGTTCGGCACTGTTGCCATCCTCGCCTACGTCTTCGGCCGTCGAGCCCCCTCACCCAATGGTAACTCGTACCCGTGATGCTACTCGTCTGAGAAGGAATTTACTGATGGGACGGTGCGGTATAATCCTCTTCGTCGTGCTTTCTTTGCGACACCGGTGTCACATCGTGATGCCCTTCGGGAGCCCGCGTGGCGTGATGCTATGGCTGCTGAGTTTGTAGCGCTTCGTCAAAATGGCACATGGGTTTTGGTTCCTCGTGAAGGAAATATGCCCTAGAGGCAATAATAAAGTTATTATTTATTTCCTCATATCATGATAAATGTTTATTATTCATGCTAGAATTGTATTAACCGGAAACATGATACATGTGTGAATACATAGACAAAACTATAGTCACTAGTATGCCTCTACTTGACTAGCTCATTAATCAAAGATGGTTATGTTTCCTGACCATAGACATGTGTTGTCATTTGATTAGTGGGATCACATCATTAGAAGAATGATGTGATTGACATGACCCATACATTAGCCTAGCACTTGATCGTTTAGTATCTTGCTATTGCTTTCTTCATGACTTATACAAAGTTCCTGCAACTATGAGATTGTGCAACTCCGTTTACGGAACAACACTTTGTGTGCTACCAAACGTCTAACGTAATCTGGGTGATTATAAAGGTGCTCTCTGGTGTTTCCAAAGGTACATGTTGAGTTGGCATAATTCGAGATTAGGATTTGTCACTCCGATTGTCGGAGAGGTATCTCTGGGCCCTCTCGGTAATACTCATCACCTAAGCCTTGCAAGCATGTAACTAATGAGTTAGTTATGATATGATGTATTACGGAACGAGTAAAGAGACTTGCCGGTAACGAGATTGAACTAGGTATTGGATACCGACGATCAAATCTCGGGCAAGTAACATACCGATGACAAAGGGAACAACGTATGTTGTTGTGCGGTTTGACCGACAAAGATCTTCGTAGAATATGTAGGAACCAATATGGGCATCCAGTGTTGGAAATATGCCCTAGAGGCAATAATAAAAGTATTATTATTATATTTCCTTGTTCATGATAATTGTCTTTTATTCATGCTATAACTGTATTATCCGGAAATCGTAATACACGTGTGAATACATAGACCACAATATGTCCCTAGTGAGCCTCTAGTTGACTAGCTCGTTGTGATCAGCAGATAGTCATGGTTTCTGACTATGGACATTGGATGTAGTTGATAACGGGATCACATCATTAGGAGAATGATGTGATGGACAAGACAATCCTAAGCATAGCACAAAGATCGTGTAGTTCGTTTGCTAGAGCTTTTCCAATGTCAAGTATCTCTTCCTTAGACCATGAGATCGTGTAACTCCGGATACCGTAGGAGTGCTTTGGGTGTATCAAGCGTCCAACGTAATCTGGGTGACTATAAAGGTGCACTACAGGTATCTCCGAAAGTGTCATTGGGTTGACACGGATCGAGGCTGGATTTGTCACTCCATGTAAATGGAGAGGTATCTCTGGGCCCACTCGGTAGGACATCATCATAATGTGCACAATGTGATCAAGGGGTTGATCACGGGATGATGTGTTGCGGAGCGAGTAAAGAGACTTGCCGATAGCGTGATTGAACAAGGTATCGGTATACCGACGATCGAATCTCGGGCAAGTAAAATACCGCTAGACAAAGGGAATTGTATACGGGATCGATGAGTCCTTGACATCGTGGTTCATCCGATGAGATCATCGTGGAACATGTAGGAGCCAACATGGGTATCCAGATCCGCTGTTGGTTATTGACCGGAGAACGTCTCGGTCATGTCTACATGTCTCCGAACCCGTAGGGTCTACACATAAGGTTCGATGGCGCTAGGGTTATAAAGGAAGCTTGTATGTGGTTACGAATGTTGTTGAGTCCGGATGAGATCCCGGACGTCACGAGGAGTTCGGAATGGTCCGGAGGTAAAGATTTATATATGGGAAGTCTGTTTTGGTCACCGAAAAGTTTGGGGTTTATCGGTAGCGTCTGGGACCACCGGAGGTCGAGGGTCCACCAAGTGGGGCCACCTGCCCCGAAGGCTGCGTGGGCCAAGTGTGGGAGGGACCAGCCCCTAGGTGGGCTGGGGCGCCCCACCAAGGCCAAGGCGTGGGAAATGAAGGAGGGCAAAACCTAGGTCGAGATGGGCCTTAAGGCCCACCTAGTGGGCGCCTCCCCTCTCTCCCCTCTCGCGCCACCGGATGGGATCAGGGGCTGGCCGCCGCCCCTGGGGTGGGAAACCCTACAGGGGCGCAGCCCTCCTCTCCCTATAAATAGTGAGGCCTAGGGGCTGCCCGAGACACACAGAATACACGTGATTCGGTCTCTGCCTTTGGTTGCAGCTCTCCTCTCTCCCAAGTACTCCTCCTCTCCCGTGGTGCTTAGCGAAGCCTGCTGGATTGCCACACTCCTCCATCACCACCACGCCATTGTGCTGCTGCTGGAGGAGTCTTCCTCAACCTCTCCCTCTCTCCTTGCTGGATCAAGGCGGGGAGACGTCGCCGGGCTGTCGCGTGTGTTGAGCAGCGGAGGTGCCGTCCGTTCGGCACTTGATCATCGGTGATTTGAATCACGGCGATGCGACTCCATCAACCCCGTTCACTTGAGCGCTTCCGCTTAGCGATCTACAAGGGTATGTAGATGCACTCTCCTTCTACTCGTTGCTGATTTCTCCATAGATAGATCTTGGTGACACGTGGGAAAATTTTGAATTTCGCTCGTTACCCAACATGGCATCATGAGCTAGGTCTATTGCGTAGATTCTTTGCACGAGTAGAACACAAAGTAGTTGTGGGCGTTGATTTTGTTCAATATGCTTACCGTTACTAGTCCAATCTTGTTTGACGGCATTGTGGGATGAAGCGGCCGGACCGACCTTACGTACTCTTCGTGAGGCAGGTTCCACCGATTGACATGCACCGTGCATAAGGTGGCTAGCGGGTGCCGATCTCTCCACTTTAGTCGGAACGGATTCGATGAAAAGGGTCCTTATGAAGGGTAAATAGCAATTGGCAAATCACGTTGTGGTTTTGCGTGAGGTAAGAAACGTTCTTGCTAGAAACCCATAGCAGCCACGTAAAACATGCAAACAACAATTAGAGGGCGTCTAACTTGTTTTTGCAGGGTATGCTATGTGATGTGATATGGCCAAGATGAATGTGATGAATAATATGTGATGTATGAGATTGATCATGTTCTTGTAATAGGATTCACGACTTGCATGTCGATGAGTATGACAACGGCGAGCCATAGGAGTTGTCTTTATTTATTGTATGACCTGCGTGTCATTGAACAACGCCATGTAATTACTTTACTTTATTGCTAACGGTAGCCATAGTAGTAGAAGTAATAAGTTGGCGAGACGACTTCATGGAACACGATGATGGAGATCATGATGATGGAGATCATGGTGTCATGCCGGTGACGATGATGATCATGGAGCCCCGAAGATGGAGATCAAAAGGAGCAAAATGATATTGGCCATATCATGTCACTATTTGATTGCATATGATGTTTATCATGTTTATGCATCTTGTTTACTTAGGACGACGGTAGTAAATAAGATGATCCCTTACAAAATTTCAAGAAGTGTTCTCCCCGACCGTGCACCGTTGCTACGGTTAAATCGTTTCTAAGCACCACGTGATGATCGGGTGTGATGGATTCTTACGTTCACATACAGCGGGTGTAAGACAGTTTTACACAGCGAAAACACTTGGGGTTAACTTGCGAGCCTAGCATGTGCGGACATGGCCTCGGAACACGGAGACCGAAAGGTCGAGCATGAGTCGTATAGTAGATCGATCAACATGAAGATGTTCACCGATGATGACTAGTCCGTCTCACGTGATGATCGGACACGGGCTAGTTGACTTGGATCATGTAATCACTTAGATGACCAGAGGGATGTCTATCTGAGTGGGAGTTCATAAGATGAACTTAATTATCTGAACATAGTCAAAAGATCTTTGCAAATTATGTAAATGGCTCGCGTTTTAGTTCCTTTGTTTAGATATGTTCCTAGAGAAAATATAGTTGAAAGTTGATGATGGCGATTATGCGGACGAGAGAAAGCTTATGTCCTTAATGCACGCTCGGTGTGCTGAACCCCAAGCGTTGTTTGTGGATGTTGAACATCGGACATACGTTTTGATAACTACGTGATAGTTCAGTTAAACGGTTTAGAATTAAGGCACCAAAGATGTTTTTCGAAACGTCGCGGAACATATGAGATGTTTCGAGGGCTGAAATTGAGTTTTCAGGCTCGTGCCCACGTCAAGAGGTATGAGACCTCCGACGATTTTCTTAGCCTACAAACTAAGGTAGAAATGCTCAATCGTTGAGCTTGTGCTCAGATTGTCTGAGTATAACAATCACTTGAATTGAGTGGGAGTTGATCTTCCAGATGAGATAGTGATGTTTCTCCAAAGTCATTACCACCAAGCTGCTAGAGCTTCGTGATGAGCTATAACATATCAGGGATAGATGTGATGATCCTTGAGGTACTCGCGATGTTTGACACCGCGAAAGTAGAAATCAGAAGGAGCATCAATTGTTGATGGTTGGTGAAACCACTAGTTTCAAGAAGGGCAAGGGTAATAAGGGATACTTCATGAAGCGGCAAATCAGCTGCTGCTCGGTGAAGAAACCCAAGGTTGAACCCAAACCGAGACTAAGTGCTACGTAATAAAGGGAACCACCATGGGCGCAGAATTACCCTAGATACTTGGTAGATGAGAAGGTGGCAAGGTCGATAGAAGTATATTGGATATACATTATGTTAATGTGTACTTTACTAGTACTCCTAGTAGCACCAGGGTATTAGATACGGTTCGATTGCTAAGTGTTAGTAACTCGAAATAAAAGCTACGGAATAAGCGGAGACTAGCTAAAGGTGAGTGACGATATCGTTGGAAGTGTTTCCAAGGTTGATGTGATCAAGCATCGCACGCTCCCTCTACCATCGAGATTTGGTGTTTGCGTTGAGCATAGACATGATTGGATTATGTCTATACTTGTCTGATTATTCATTTAAGGAGAATAATGGTTACTCTGTTTATTTGAATAATACCTTCAATGGTCTTGCACCTGAAATGAATGGTTTATTGAAATCTCGATCGTAGTGATACACATTTTCATGCCAAAAGATATAAGATAATAATGATAGTACCACTTACTTGTGGCAATCGCCATGTAAGTCATATTGGTATAAAAGCATGCGAAGCTCCATATTGATGGATCTTTGGACTCACTCGTTTTGAAAAGTTTGAGACATGCGAACCATGTCTATTGGTGTATCGCATGAAGAAACTCCATGCAGATGGATCGTTTGGACTCACTTGATTTTGAATCACTTGAGATATGCAAATCATACCACATGGGCAAGATGACCAAGAGCCTCGGTTTCAGATAAGATGGAACAAGATAGCAACTTGTTGGAAGTAACACATATTGATGTGTGCAGTCCAATGAGTCTTTGAGGCATCTGATGAATATCGTTATGTTCTTACTTCACGATGATTCGAGTAGATGTAGAGTATATTTACTTGATGAAACACAAGTCTGAATTATTGAATGGTTCAAGTAATTTCAGAGTGAAGTTGAAGATCATCGTGACAAGAGGATGAAATGTCTATGATATGATCATAGAGATGAGTATCTGAGTTCTGAGCTTTGGCACATAATTAAGACATTGTGGAAATTATTTTCACAATTAATACCGCTGGAACACCATAGTTTGATGGTGTGTCCGAACATCATAGTTGCACCCTATTGGATATGGTGCATACCATGATGTCTCTTATCGAATTACCACTATCGTTTATGGGTTAGGCATTAGAGACAACCACATTCACTTTAAATAGGGCACCACGTAATTCCGTTGAGATGACACCGTATGAACTATGGTTTAGAGAAACCTAAGTTGTCATTTCTTAAAGGTTTGGGGCAGCGGCGCTTGTATGGAAAAGTTTCAGGTTGATAAGCTCGAACCCAAAGCGGATAAAATGCATCTTCATAGGACACCCAAAACAGTTGGGTATACCTCCTAATTCAGATCCAAAAGCAATAGGGATTGTTTCTTGAATCGGGTCCTTTCTCGAGGAAAAGTTTGTCTCGAAAAGTTGAGTGGGAGGATGGTGGAGACTTGATATGGTTATTGAACCATCACTACAACTAGTGTGTAGCAGGGCACGGGAAGTTGTTCTGTGGCACCTACACCAGATTGAAGTAGAAGCTTATGATAGTGATCATGAAACTTGGATCAAGTCACTACCGTACCTCGTGGGGTGACAAGGATACGTCTTGTTTGAGTGATGCGGTGATCCTGTCTTGAAGGTCATGTTGCTAGACAACAATGAACCTCGAGCTATGGAGAAGCAATGGTGGGCCCAAATTCCAACAAATGGTTAGAAGCCATGAAATCGAGATTGGATCCATGTATCATAACAAAGCATGAACTTTGGTGGACTTGCCGATGATCGGCAAGCCATTGAGATAAATGGATCTTTAAGAAGAAGACGGACGTGGGCGGTAATGTCACCGTCTATGAAGCTCGACTTGTGGCGAAGAGTTTTCACAAGTTCAAGGAGTTGACTACGATGAGATTTTCTCATCCGTAGCGATGCTTAAAGTCCGTCGGAATCATGTTAGCATTAGCTGTATTTATGAAATCTGGCAGATGGATGTCAAAACGACTTTCCTTACCAGTCTTCGTAAGGAAAGGTTGTATGTGATACAATAAGAAAGGTTTTGTCGATCCTAAGGATGCTAAAAGGTATGCTAGCTCAGCGATCCTTCTAAGGACCGGAGTAAGCATCTCGGAGTTGGAATGTGCGCTTTGATAAGATGATCAAAGATTTTGGGTTTATACAAAGTTTATGAGAGACTTGTATTTCCAAAGAAGTGAGTGGGAGCACTATAAAATTTCGATGAGTATATGTTGTTGACATATTGTTGATCGAAATGATGTGGAATTTCTAGAAAGCATATAGGGTTATTTGAAAATTGTTTTCAATGGAAAACCTGGATTAGGCTACTTAAACAATAAGCATCAAGATCTATAAGATAGATCAAAATGCTTAATATTACTTTCAAATGAGCACATGCCTTGACATGATCTTGAAGGTGTTCGAGATGGATCGATCGAAGAAGGAGTTCTTGCCGAGTTGTAAGGTATGAAGTTAAGACTTAAAAGCTCGACCACGGCAGAATAGAGAGAAAGGGCGAAGGTCGTCCCTATGATTAAGGCGTAGGCTCTACGGTATGCTATCTTTGTACCTTTTTGAAGTGTGCCTTGCCATGAGTCGATCAAGGGGTACAAGAGTGATCCAAGAATGGATCATTGGACAGCGATCAAAGTTATCCTTAGTAACTAGTGTACTAAGGAATTTTCTCGATTATGGAGGTGGTAAAGAGTTAAATAAGTAATTGGTTACGTCGATGCAAGCTTTACACCTATCCGGATAGCTCGAGTAGAGATACGGATCGTATAATGGAGCAATTTTAGAATAGCTCCAAGTAGAACAGATCATTTGGAATAGCTCCAAATAGGCGTGGTAGCTACATCTAGGAGATGACATAGAGATTTGTAAAGCATACACGGATCTGAAAGGTTCGACCGTTGACTAAAACCTCTCTCACAAGCAACATGATCAAACCTAAAACTCATTGAGTGTTAATCACATAGTGATGTGAACTAGACTCTTGACTCTAGTAAACTCTTGGGTGTTAGTCACATGGCGATGTGACTGTGAGTGTTAATCACATGGTGATGTGAACTAGATTATTGACTCTAGTGCAAGTGGGAGACTGTTGGAAATATGCCTAGAGGCAATAATAAAAGTATTATTATTATATTTCCTTGTTCATGATAATTGTCTTTTATTCATGCTATAAGCGTATTATCCGGAAATCGTAATACACGTGTGAATACATAGACCACAATATGTCCCTAGTGAGCCTCTAGTTGACTAGCTCGTTGTGATCAACAGATAGTCATGGTTTCTGACTATGGACATTGGATGTCGTTGATAACGGGATCACATCATTAGGAGAATGATGTGATGGACAAGACCCAATCCTAAGCATAGCACAAAGATCGTGTAGTTCGTTTGCTAGAGCTTTTCCAATGTCAAGTATCTCTTCCTTAGACCATGAGATCGTGTAACTCCGGATACCGTAGGAGTGCTTTGGGTGTATCAAGCGTCACAACGTATCGGGTGACTATAAAGGTGCACTACAGGTATCTCCGAAAGTGTCATTGGGTTGACACGGATCGAGGCTGGGATTTGTCACTCCATGTAAATGGAGAGGTATCTCTGGGCCCACTCGGTAGGACATCATCATAATGTGCACAATGTGATCAAGGGGTTGATCACGGGATGATGTGTTGCGGAGCGAGTAAAGAGACTTGCCGTAGCGTGATTGAACAAGGTATCGGTATACCGACGATCGAATCTCGGGCAAGTAAAATACCGCTAGACAAAGGGAATTGTATACGGGATCGACCGAGTCCTTGACATCGTGGTTCATCCGATGAGATCATCGTGGAACATGTAGGGAGCCAACATGGGTATCCAGATCCGCTGTTGGTTATTGACGGAGAACGTCTCGGTCATGTCTACATGTCTCCCGAACCCGTAGGGTCTACACATAAGGTTCGATGGCGCTAGGGTTATAAAGGAAGCTTGTATGTGGTTACCGAATGTTGTTGAGTCCGGATGAGATCCCGGACGTCACGAGGAGTTCGGAATGGTCCGGAGGTAAAGATTTATATATGGAAGTCTGTTTTGGTCACCGAAAAGTTTGGGGTTTATCGGTAGCGTCTGGGACCACCGGAGGTCGAGGGTCCACCAAGTGGGGCCACCTGCCCGAGAGGCTGCGTGGGCCAAGTGTGGGAGGGACCAGCCCCTAGGTGGGCTGGGCGCCCCCACCAAGGCCCAAGGCGTGGGAAATGAAGGGAGGGCCAAAACCTAGGTCCAGATGGGCCTTAAGGCCCACCTAGTGGGCGCCTCCCCCTCTCTCCCCCTCTGGCCGCCACCAGATGGGATCTGGGGGGCTGGCCGCCGCCCCTTGGGGTGGGAAACCCTACAGGGGGCGCAGCCCTCCTCTCCCCTATAAATAGTGAGGCCTAGGGGCTGCCCAGAGACACACAGAATACACGTGATTCGGTCTCTGCCTTTGGTTGCAGCTCTCTCCTCTCTCCCAAGTACTCCTCCTCTCCCGTGGTGCTTAGCGAAGCCCTGCTGGATTGCCACACTCCTCCATCACCACCACGCCATTGTGCTGCTGCTGGAGGGAGTCTTCCTCAACCTCTCCCTCTCTCCTTGCTGGATCAAGGCGGGGAGACGTCACCGGGCTGTACGTGTGTTGAACGCGGAGGTGCCGTCCGTTCGGCACTTGATCATCGGTGATTTGAATCACGACGAGTACGACTCCATCAACCCCGTTCACTTGAACGCTTCCGCTTAGCGATCTACAAGGGTATGTAGATGCACTCTCCTTCTACTCGTTGCTGGTTTCTCCATAGATAGATCTTGGTGACACGTAGGAAAATTTTTGAATTTCTGCTACGTTACCCAACATCCAGGTCCCGCTATTGGTTATTGACCGGAGACGTGTCTCGGTCATGTCTACATTGTTCTCGAACCGTAGGGTCCGCACGCTTAAGGTTTCGATAGCGATTATATTATGAGTTTATGAGTTTTGATGTACGAAGGAGTTAGTCCGGATGAGATCGGGAACATGACGAGGAGTCTCGAAATGGTCGAGATGTAAAGATCGATATATTGGACGACTATATTCGAGTTCGGAAAGGTTCCGAGTCATTGGTATTTATCGAGTCCGGAGAGTTACGGAATTCGCCGGGGAGAAGTATTGGGCCTTATTGGGCCTGGAAAGAGAGAGGGCTGCCTAAGGCAGGCCGCGCGCCCCAAGGCCTAGTCCGGTGGACTAGGGGAGGCGCACCCTCCTTCCTTCCTTCTCTTCCCTTTCCTAGTCTCCTACTCCTACTACATGGAAGGATCCTAGTTGGACTAGGAAGGGGAATCCTACTCCGGTGGGAGTAGGACTCCCCTATGGCGCCTCCTCCTTGGGCAGCCACCTCCTCCCTCCTCCTTTATATCTGGGGTAGGGGCACCCTAGACACACAAGTTGATCATTGATCGTTCCTTAGCCGTGTGCGGTGCTCCCTCCACGATATTACACCTCGGTCATATTGTAGCGGCGCTTAGGCGAAGCCTGCGACAGAGAACATCAAGATCGTCCTGCACGCCGTCGTCTTGTGAAACTCCCCTCGAGCCTCTCTGGATTGGAGATCTAGGGTGCGTCATCGAGCTGTCTGCGTGTCAAGAACTTCGGAGGTGCCGGAGGAACGGTGCTTGCATCGGTCGGACCGGGGACGACGACGACTACTTCCTCTCGTTGCGTCAGCGCTTCCGCTTCGGTCTCACGTGCGTACGACAACACTCTCCCCTTGTTGCTATATCATCACCATGATCTTGCGTGTGCGTAGGAATTTTTTGAAATTACTCGTTCCCCAACATGGCATCCGAGCCTAGGTTTTATGCGTTGATGTTATATGCACGAGTAGAACGCAAGTGAGTTGTGGACGATATAAGTCATACGCCTACCAGCATGTCATACTTTGGTTCAGCGGTATTGTTGGATGAAGCGGCCCGGACCGACATTACGCGTCAGACGCTTCTGCGAGACTGGTTTCACCGCCGTGCTTTGCACACGGGTGACTAGCGGTGTCTGTTTCTCCAACATTAGTTGAACTGAGTGTAGCTACGCCCGTCCTTGTGAAGGTTAAAACGAGTCTATTTGACAAACTATCGTTGTGGTTTTGATGCGTGGTAAGAACGGTTCTTTCTAAGCCCGTAGCAGCCACGTAAAATTTGCAACAACAAAGTAGAGGACGTCTAACTTGTTTTGCAGGGCATGTTGTGATGTGATATGGTCAAGACATGATGCTATATTTTATTGTATGAGATGATCATGTTTTGTAACCGAAGTTATCGGCAATGGCAGGAGCCATATGGTTGTCGCTTTATTGTATGAAATGCAAGCATACTGTAATTGCTTTACTTTATCACTAAGCGGTAGCGATAGTCGAGAAGCAATAGATGGCGTAACGACAACGATGCTACGATGGAGATCAAGGTGTCGCGCCCGGTGGCGATGGTGATCACGACGGTGCTTGAAGATGGAGATCACAAGCACAAGATGATGATGGCCATATCATATCACTTATATTGATTGCATGTGATGTTTATCCTTTATGCATCTTATCTTGCTTTGATTGACGGTAGCATTTTAAGATGATCTCTCACTAAAATTATCAAGAAGTGTTCTCCCGAGTATGCACCGTTGCCAAAGTTAAATCGTGCCCGGACACCACGTGATGATCGGGTGTGATAAGCTCTCGTCCATCTACAACGGGTGCAAGCCGTTTTTGCACACGAGAATACTCAGAGTTAAACTTGACGAGCCTAGCATATGCAGATATGGCCTCGGAACACGGAGACCGAAAGGTCGGCGTGAATCATATAGTAGATATGATCAACATAAAGATGTTCACCATTGAAAACTACTCCATCTCACGTGATGATCGGTTATGGTGTAGTTAATTTGGATCACGTGATCACTTAGATGACTAGAGAGATGTCTGTCTAAGTGGGAGTTCTTAAGTAATATGATTAATTGAACTTAAATTTATCATGAACTTAGTCCTGGTAGTATTTTGCAAACCATGTTGTAGATCAATAGCTCGCGTTGTTGCTTTCATATGTTTATTTTGATATGTTCCTAGAAAAACTGTGTTGAAAAATGTTAGTAGCAATGATGCGGATTGGATCCGTGATCCGAGGTTTATCCTCATTGCTTGCATGAGAAGAATTATGTCCTTGATGCACCGCTAGGTGACAAACCTATTGCAGGAGTAGATGCGACGTTATGAGCGTTTGGCTAGCTCGATATGATGACTACTTGATAGTTTAGTGCACCATGCTTAACGGCTTAGAATCGGGACTTCAAAGACGTTTTGAACGTCATGGACCATATGAGATGTTCCAGAAATTGAAGTTGATATTTCAAGCAAGTACCCGAGTTGAGAGATAAGAAGTCTCCAACAAGTTCTAAAGCTAAAAGATGGAGGAGAATCGCTCAACTAGTGAGCATGTGCTCGATTATGCAGGTACTTCAATCGCTTGAATCAAGTGGGAGTTAATCTTCCAGATAAGATAGTGATTGACAGAATTCTCTAGTCACCATCACTAAGTTACTAGAACTTCGTGATGAACTATAGTATGCAAGGGATGACGAAAACGATTCCCAAGCTCTTCGTGATGCTGAAATCAATGAAGGTAGAAATCAAAAAGGAGCATCAAGTGTTGATAGTTAACAAGATCACTAGTTTCAAGAAAAGGGCAAAGGGAAAGAAAGGGAACTTCAAGTAGAATGACAAGCAAGTTGTCACTCCCGTGAAGAAGACCAAAGCTAGACCAAAGCCTGAAACTGAGTGCTTACACTGCAAAGGAAATGGTCACTGGAAGCGGAAATGCCCTGAATATTTGGTGGGTAAGAAGGATGGCAAAGTGAACAAGTGTATATTTGATTTACAGATTATTGATGTGTGCCTTACTAGTGTTTATAGTAGCCCCTGAGTATTTGATACTTGTTCGGTTGCTAAGATTAGTAACTCGAAACAGGAGTTACAGAATAAACAGAGACTAGTCGAAGGGAAAGTGACGATGAGTGTTGTAAGTAGTTCCAAGATTGATATGATCATCATCGCACACTCCCTATACTTTCGGGATTAGTGTTAAAACCTAAATAAATGTTATTTAGCGTTTGTGTAGAGCATGAATATGATTTGATCATGTTTATTGCAATACGGTTATTCATTTAAAGTCAGAGAATAATTGTTGTTCTGTTTACATGAATAAAACCTTCAATGGTCATACACCCAATGAAAATAGTTTGCTGGATCTCGATCGTAGTGATACACATATTCGTAATATTGATGCCAAAAGATGCAAAGTTAATAATGATAGTGCAACTTATTTGTGGCACTGCCGTTTGGGTCATATCGGTGTAAAAGCGCATGAAGAAACTCCATAAAGATGGATTTTCGGAATCACTTGGTTATGAATCATTTGATGCTTGCGAACCATGCCTTTTGGGCAAGATGACTAAAACTCCGTTCTTCAGAACAATGGAACGAGCTACCAACTTATTGGAAATAATACATACTGATGTATGCAGACCAATGAGTATGAAGGCTCGTGGCAAGTATCGTTATTTTCTGACCTTCACAAGATGATTTGAGCAGATATGGGTATATCTACTTGATGAAGCACAAGTCTGAAACATTTGAAAAGTTCAAAGAATTTCAGAGTGAAGTAGAAAATCATTGTAACAAGAACATAAAGTTTCCGCGATCTGATCGCAAAGATGAATATTTGAGTTACGAGTTTGGTCTTCAACTAAAACAATGTGAAATAGTTTCACAGTTCACACCACCTGGAACACCACAACATTATGGTGTGTCCGAACGTTGTAATCGTGCTTTATTGGATATGGTGCGATCTATGATGTTTCTTACTGATTTACCATTGTTGTTTTGGGGTTATGCATTAGAGACAGCTGCATTCACGTTAAAAGGGCACCATCTAAATCCGTTGAGACGACACTATATGAACTGTGGTTTAGCAAGAAACCCAAGTTGTCGTTTCTTAATGTTTGGGGCTGCGATGCTTATGTGAAAAAGTTTCATCCTGATAAGCTCGAACCCAAATCGGAGAAGTGCGTCTTTGTAGAATACCCAAAGAAAATTGTTGGGTACACCTTCTATCACAGATCCTAAGGCAAGATATTCATTGCTAAAAATGGATCCTTTCTAGAGAAGGAGTTTCTCTCGAAAGAAGTGAGTGGGAGGAAAGTAGAGCTTGATAAGGTAATTTGTACCTTCTCCCGAATTGGAAAGTAGTTCATCACGGAAATCAGTTCCAGTGATTCCTACACCAATTAGTGAGGAAGCTAATGATGATGATCATGAAACTTCAGATCAAGTTACTACAAAACCTCGTAGGTCTTCCAAAGTACAGTCCGCACTGAGTAGTGCAGTAATACTGTTCGGAAGTCATGTTACTAGACCATGATGAACCTACGAACTATGAGGAAGCGATGATGAGCCCAGATTCCATAAAATGGCTTAAGGCCATAAAATCTGAGATATGATCCATGTATGAGAACAAAGTATGGACTTTGATTGACTTGCTCGATGATTAGCAAGCCATGTTAAATAAATGGATCTTCAAGAGGAAGACAGATGCTGATAGTAGTGTTACTATCTACAAAGCTAGACTTGTCGAAAAAGGTTTTTGACAAAGTTCAAGGTGTTGAATACAATGAGATTTTCTCACTTGTATCGATGCTTAAAAGTCTGTCCGAATCATGTTAGCAATTGCCACATTTTATGAAATTTGGCAAATGGATGTCAAAACTACATTCCTTAATAGATTTGTTAAAGAAGAGTTGTATATGATACAACCAGAAGGTTTTGTCAATCCTAAAGGTGCTAACAAAGTGTGCATGCTCCAGCGATCCATCTATGGACTGGTGCAAGCATCTCGGAGTTGGAATATACGCTTTGATGAGTTGATCAAAGCATATAGTTTTGTACAGACTTACGGTGAAGCCTGTATTTACAAGAAAGTGAGTGGGAGCACTACAACATTTCTGATAGGTATATGTGAATGACATATTGTTGATCGGAAATAATGTAGAATTATTCTGCAAAGCATAAAGGAGTGTTTGAAAAGAGTTCTTTAAATAGAGACCTCAGTAAAGCTACTTACATATTGAGCATCAAGATCTTTTGAGATAGATCAAGACGCTTGATAAGATTTTCAATGAGTACATACCTTGGCAAGATTTTGAAATAGTTCAAAATGGAACAGTCAAAGAAAGAGTTCTTGCCTGTGTTGCAAAGGTATGAAATTGAGTAAGACTCAAATCCCGACCACAGCAGAAAATAGAAAGAGAATGAAAAGTCATTCCCTTTGCCTCAGTCATAGGTTCTATAAAGTATGCTATGCTATGAACCAGACCTATTGTATACTTTGCTCTGAATTTGGCAAAAGGTGTACAATAGTGATCTAGGAGTAGATCACTGGACATTGGTCAAGAATATCCTTAGTAAAGACTAAGGAGATGTTTCTCGACTATGGAGGTGATAAAAGAGTTTGTTGTAGAAGTTACATCAGTGCAAACTTTTACACCGATCCAGATGACTCTAAGTCTCAACCTGGATACATATTTAAAGTGGGAGCAATTAGCTAGAGTAGCTCCGTGCAGAGCATTGTGGACATAAAATATTTGCAAAATACATACGGCTCTGAATGTGACAGACCCGTTGACTAAGCTTCTCTCACGAGCAAAACATGATCACACCTTAGTACTCTTTGGGTGTTAATCACATAGCGATGTGAACTAGATTATTGACTCTAGTAAACCCTTTGGATGTTGGTCACATGATGATGTGAACTATGGGTGTTAATCATATACAGATATGAATATTGGTGTTAAATCACACGGCGATGTGAACTAGATTATTGACTCTAGTGCAAGTGGGAACTGAAGGAAATATGCCCTAGAGGCAATAATAAAGTTATTATTTATTTCTTCATATCATGATAAATGTTTATTATTCATGCTAGAATTGTATTAACCGGAAACATGATACATGTGTGAATACATAGACAAAACTATAGTCACTAGTATGCCTCTACTTGACTAGCTCATTAATCAAAGATGGTTATGTTTCCTGACCATAGACATGTGTTGTCATTTGATTAGTGGGATCACATCATTAGAAGAATGATGTGATTGACATGACCAATTCTGTTAGCCTAGCACTTGATCGTTTAGTATACTGCTATTGCTTTCTTCATGACTTATACAAAGTTCCTGCAACTATGAGATTGTGCAACTCCCGTTTACCAGAAGAACACTTTGTGTCGTGGAATTGTCACGGCAGATGTCCTTAGTGTCAGGACTTAGTCGCGAGGCCAACGCATCTATGTGGTAGCTTGAGAGGGGTTGAGCAGAATCGAGAGACGCAACACAAGATAGGGATTTAGACAGCTTCGGGCCCCGGGAAACATCATCCGGTAAAAACCCTACATGCTGTTTGGGGCTAGGTCTCATTATCATCATGAGGGAGTCGCCGTAAACCCGCTCTCCTCTTTGTGTCTAGCCCTAGAGATTATTGCTTGTCGCTTGTAACTTCTAACTTGTCCCTCTTTGGGGAGCCCTGCCCCTCCTTATATATGTTGAAGGGGCGGTTTACATGTGGAGTCCTATTAGGATTAGGACTAGTCTATCTCTAATACAAACCGGATACAAGTCCTAGTATCAACTCCTTGTAAGGCAAATATTCCTTTCCTCTTAAACCGGCCCACAATGGTTGAACCGGCCTTCATGAACCGCCAGACAGGCCACCGGGTCTTGTTGCTCCTCTGGCCCGCCTGCCGGATTACCAATGAACTATAAATCGTCTGGTGTGTGCAGGTCACCGGTGAATCGCCAAGTCTGGCCGGTTTACACCGCGGGGCATATCCCCGACATTAGCCCCCAAGTTTAGCTTGGATTTATCCATGGTAAACTTATGCTGCAAATAAACACCAAAACAAATTTGACAGGTTGTGCTCCGGGTTAAGAATTCTTGTAGACCGGCACCGATCGTCATAAGTCCTTGTCATTTCTTCCTCCTAGAAAATCCGGGTCAATAACCAGCTTCATACTCAAATTGCTGATGTTGGCTTCTTATAGAAAAAATATTGCAAAGAATAATCCACTTGAGTCGGCTTCCAAAGCGCCGGCTTAAGAAATATTGGTCTTGAAATACTCATCTGATATTCAACCGGTTTGAAGATGCAAAACTTGCCAGTTTTATCATTGCCAAAGACTGTCGGGTTATAAAAACTGATAATTCCAGGTCATGATTGTTGCAGACACCGGTTCATGATTGTTGCCAACACCGATTTATGATTATTGATGACACCGGGTTGCAGCCACAGGGTCATAATGATTGGTGGCCTTGGTCAATCTAGTTTGCTCAAGCAGAGAATTTGAAAATATTTCCTTGATAATAATATAATACCTATAGCCCCAAGTCTTGAGTAGGACAAAGTGATGGCTTAAGACTTGCTTCAATATAATACTGCCACTTAAGAAGAAATCCATGTTGTTCATCCCACCACTTAGTAAAAACTGAATACTCCATATTATGTAGCCCCCAAGTGCGGGTTGTCCTGCTTGCGACAACACAGGACTTGTAATTGTCTTATACTCATAAAACTTCAACCGTGTAGCCCCAAGGGCGGGTCATTATGCAATAATGAGCGGGGACTTTGATATATACTTCAATGAAAATAACATCATATAATGTAACCCCATCATGGGGCTTGAATTCACGTCCACAATGTTAAGAGCCTTGTGCTTTACCAACTGAGCGATGGACCCTTCAATATAATGAATAAAAAGCTTTGTACCTTGAATTGTTTAACAGAGCAATTGGTAGCCCCAAGGGCGGCTCATTATAATGTGATGAGTCGGGTCTTCAATAAGATGAACAAAGAATGACTTTGCATTAGCCCCCAAGTGTCATGGTGCATGCTTGCAGCGACATGAGACTTGCATATTTGATGTAATCTCAGTTTCAATAATGTAGCCCCCAAGTGCCGGGTTGTAAGCCTGCAGCAACTCGGGACTATTCCTTCAATTGTAGAACAAAAGACATATCCATTGATAACATAATATCCATTGCGCTAAAGCGACTTTGAAAACCTCAATCATAATATTAAAATCCAGCCATGTTGGCTATTCAATATAATATAATCCGGTATGAAACCTTATTCATCCAATATCATAATGAAAATTCAGCCAAGTTTGGCTATTTGAATAATATAACCCAATCATTTATAAGCGCATGATTCCAATGGCGCAATCCAAATATATACTGGCGACGTATAGTCCAAAGCCAGGCCGGTTTAACAAACACCGGATAATTTCTCATCATACTGACCGGGTTAATAAACACCAGTGATTTATAATCATGCTTTATTCAACCTGTTTCTGCATACAACAAGTTTAAAGTGTCCTGGCGGTTTACCGCCGGACGGGTCATAATGCCCAACATATAACCCGGGTTTATAACCAAGGCTGCATTTAAGAATAATCAAATATGAAATATATCATACCTGTGACATTGAATCACATTGTTGGTTTACCAACTTTTGTAGTAAGGGTGATAATCCCAATCTTGATCTTGATAACTCCTTCCATATTGTGCGGTTTATGATAAAACCGTCGGGTTATGATAGACACGGATTAACGATATATATATGGCGACTTGTAGTCGAACCATACCGGTTAATAATGGCGGATTATAATTTGATCGTGTCTTGACAACTTGTAGTTGAAAATCGAGCCGGGTTGATAACCACCGGTTTACTCCATAATAGGATGGTAACAGAAAATCAAACCGGGCAGATAGTCTCCGGATTAAGAATTGACCGTGTTCCGTCAATTGACAGTCGAACCGGATTAAAAGGTTGTCGGTTTAAAAAAACGCAACAAAAAATCGAATACCAATTATAAGAAAATATGGCAACAAAGGCAACAACTTTTTGCAAAAGAAAAGCTTTACTGAGCTGGTCAGATGGCATTACCATGGTCAGACGCAACCAAGCTCCCCGAAGGCGTAGCGATGGTGCCAGTCGGCCAGGTCCCCAAAAGACTCGTGGCAATACACCGGCCAAGTGGCATGACATTGGTTCGGGTTCGACCAAGCCCCCAAATGACTCTGGCCCTGTAGGCCGACCAAGAGGCGTGACCGGTTCAGACTTGACCGTGTCCCCAAATGATCTGGTGGCTTTCGCCTATCAAGAGGTGTTGCATTGGTTCGGACATGACCAAGCCCCCAAGTGATAAAAAACAAATGTCAAGGGGTAAACCGGAGGCCGCTTTAAAAACAGAATCACTCCATGTAACCACGCATGATGAGAAAGACAGAGACCCCGCTTTATGACGCAGAAGCCCCCATGTGATCAATATGTTAGGCCAATAAAGGTAGGATACCCATGTTTGAACCGCGCATCATGGCAGCAGGTCCTCTTCGGTAATTTTTAACTTTTTTGCAAGAGATAAATTCTTCTTGAACCGGGATCTTGAACCGGATATGGAGAGCTTCAAAGCTTTGTGGGAGACATCTTTCCCTTGAACCGGATTTTAAACTGGAAATTTTCTGACGGTCTTTAAACTCGAACTTGCGAGAAGTTAATTCCTTCTTGAACCTGAAATTCTTAAACCGGATTTGAGAGCTTCAGTGAGACTGGCTTCCCTTGAGCCGGAGTTTAAACCAGAATCTTTTCTGATGACCCGGAACTTCTTCATTGAGCCGGGATTTTGTAATTGTCATATACTTTCTAAGCCGGAAATTTTCTGACGGCCTTCAAATAACAGTAGCCTCCGGGACCGGGTTATCTTTCCCTCCATTGTCCTGGGGTTTTTAAATTTGCTGAAACTGGCAAGACTTGTTGCGTCATATCATCGTAGCCCCTGAGTCTCAAGGTGACTGGAAGAGTTGGCTTGAGATTCTCCATATTTGACCATCATATAAACCGGCATAACTTGTATATCATTGGTGTTGATAGCACGATGTGAATCCAAGAAGGTTGAGGTGACTGCGGCGGGTTATAAATGATCCCGTATGAGCCGTGTCAGCAACTCGGCCAATGGTTCCTTCCAACTGGCGATTTGAATTTAACCAAAACTGTAGTGGCGGTGACTTGTCCGCCTGCCCATTGAGCCACCCAGTGCAGACGGCGGTTGATAATATATGATAATTTGCCTCCAATTTGAAAGAAAACCGGGCTACCCAAGCTGTGACTTGCTCATGCAGACATGTGTGGTCTGGTATGTTGATGTAGACCAGGCCGCGAGAGACGGATGGCAAGGACGACCGCATCATCAGAAGTGGCTTAGACAGATGAACCGGACACGGCGTTGTAAGCCGGCGCGGACGGGAGAGTATGTGAACTTGTGTTTTGGTAACGAAAAAAGTCCATTTTTTCACAAATTCTGGCTTGATAGCCCCCGAGGCTTGAGGCGACTCGAGGAGCAGACTTCAAGCTCTTTGTTCCTGAAATAAAACACATGAATGCATTACACCGTTCGTGATATATACAACAAAATTAAATAATAATTTTGATGACTTTGTCAACTTGTTTCAAGTTGTTAATCGTTTGACTCGACTAAGTAGGCTCACGCGTGGACTTTTTTCGTGGAATATGATATGTTCAAGGTCGACAAAGTCCATGATAAGCATCAGAGTCAATTGACAATACCATACCCACTACTTGGTGGGTTCTGAGTTGCATCGACTTAGTAAAACGAACATAAAATTATTTCGCTGATATGTAGGGCACCCATGTTTGAACTGTGCATCGTGGCAAATAGTCCTCTTTGATAACCTTACGACTCAACTTTATGAGAAAAAATAATAGCCCCCAAGATTAACTCAAAGGTGCCGCATATATTTAATTGGCTGGAAAAAAATGAAATTTAAATGTAAAAGCGACTTAGCTTGTTTTTGTGATGTGGCCTAAGCCGGTGAAGTCGGAGATGGTCCAGCGGGAGTCGTAAGCAGGTAACCTGACTGACGGTTTCGAGACAGCGGCGAGAGCCGGCATTTTGAAGACTTCGCAGCGCGAGATTGCTGAACCGGAGGTGGCTCGGACAGATGAACCGGCCGCGGCATTATAAACCGGTGCGGACGGGTGAGTCAATCGCGGCGTTGTAAACCGGTGCGATGGGCGAGTCGGTCGTATGTAGATGTAGACCGGACTGCCGAGGCCAGTGGTTTGCACATGTTCATTGAGCAGCATGACACGGACGAATGCTAGTGCAGAATCATATAGGCACGCTCTGTATCCGTGATATAACCACCTTTTGTAATGGATAATTATCCTGCATGTCAAATAAACCAAAGCAATTGTTCTCTTGACAAAAATCATATATACCATTTCAAAAATAGACGTAGATGGATATCACCTGGTTAGGGTACGACTCATCCGCCGTCAACAGAAAAAACTCCCTTTTCACAACCAGCCCTCTGTGTATTAGTGCAGCAGCTTGCAGAGAGGTGGAGGCGGAACCGCCGTGGACGGGTCATGCAAAGGGCGAGGTGGCCTGCCGCAGAGGCTACAACAGAGTTGACGAAGAAGCTGGGGGCACGGGCCGCGGTTTTGCTTGAAGTGCAGCTTCATGTGACGAACAGTAGCACAAGAGTACTACTTTAATTGATTCTGACGTGAGCACTCTACTAGTACTTGGCCGATGAATTGTTTTCTTCATGTGGAGGAAACAGCAGAAGCGGTACTGTAGCTTCATGTCAGTCATTCTCTACAGCGCTTGTAGTAGTATCTTTGCGACAACAGATCACTTTTGACCACCAGGTTCGTCCCGGTATCTACGGAAGAAATACTCAGATTGCTTGCAGCAGCATACATGAACATCCCCGACTTGGCTACTTCCTCAATCCATGTGTCCACATAAACTTTTGCTGTCTTTTTCTTCTTCAGCGGCGTACAGGCCATTCTATGGCAGAAAAGGAACGTAGCCAGGGCGGCTCGGGGACGCCGGACCACGGCAGAGCAGGGGCCGTAGTGGCGAGTCACGTAGCAGAGGCGAGTTATAGCGGCGACTCCGTGGTAGTAACAGCTTCAGACAATAGGTGCGGCTTGAAACGGTACGGCAGCTCGGACGCGGGAAGACGAACCAGGCACGGCCAAGAGGGTGGAAGTGACCTAGCAGGGGCTCGAGGCTCAAGCCGGCCAAGGGAGATGCAGAAGTAGGCCGGAACAAGACCACCGGCAGCCCGGCCAGGGGAGACGCAGAAGAAAGTCAGTGGTTTGTAGGTGCTGCAGTCTCGACGAAAACCAGAACAAAACCGGGGCGGTTTCAGAGGTAATATGTCCGTGGCTTCGCGGCGATCCGCGAGGAAACGATGTGGATACGGAGAGATGCCACAGCGGCAGGTCACAACGTCGAGGCGAGCCGGCGAAACAGCTTGCTGTAGAGGCCGCACAGCCGGAGCGGCCGTTGCCCGGGATCGAGGACTCGCCGGGGCAGGTGAGCGTGAGAAGTCCAGCCGTCAGCCGGCGAAGCAAAGCAAGGTCACTCGTGGTGATGGCTCTTGGCCGAGCAAGGAGCACGGAAGCGGAGGCGGCGCGGGCTTCAGACGGAGGTGAGGTGCACCCGCGACTTGCAGGCTGAGCGGAGGTGAGGCAGTGCCACGGCGTCTTACGGCGGAGGCGACCGGCCGTCGGTAGCGGGACCACGGCCGCGGCAGCTCGGTGGCGGAGGGCCGGGCAGGAGCTCGAAGCCGCGGGGGCGGAGAACGACGGAGTGACGGCGACTCGATGGTGGAAACCGCTTCCGGGTCGTGGGCTGTCCCTCCTTTTCTTTTTTTTTTCTTCAATTCAATCCTGAATTAACTTTCCGGGGTCTTCACGCGAAAAGTACTTGATATGGCATGGGTCTTCTCGTGGATTGGCAGCCTCGACAGCTAGCGATGGCTGGGCAAATCGATTGCGTCAATCTCGGTTACCTGTCGGTCTCGGTAACACGCGGCTGCGGCGTACAACAGCTTTTGTAGTAGAATCGATCTTTTGACCGAATTGATCACACGACGAGGGCAGTGCATAGCCGCAGGAACCCTAATCGCTTTGGATCGTAAATCTCGTGTATGCTGCTCTGACAGCTCGTCCATGATGTAGATTCCTCAGCTGTAACCTTTTCTTCATCCATGAAATTTCTCAAGATGCGGGATAATAACAAAAAATTGCGAACTTCTCGATCCTGGGAAAGATCCCTCCAAGAACTCAACACCACCATGCGCAGGCCCCACGGTGGGCGCCAACTGTCGTGGAATTGTCACGGTAGATGTCCTTAGTGTCAGGACTTAGTCGCGAGGCCAACGCATCTATGTGGTAGCTTGAGAGGGGTTGAGCGGAATCGAGAGACGCAACACAAAGACGAGGATTTAGACAGCTTGGGCCCAGGAAACATCATCCGGTAAAAACCCTACATGCTGTTTGGGGCTAGGTCTCATTATCATCATGAGGAGTCGCCAGAAACCCGCTCTCCTCTTTGTGTCTAGCCCTAGAGATTATTGCTTGTAAACATGTAACTTCTAACTTGTCCCTCTTTGGGAGCCCTGCCCTCCTTATATATGTTGAAGGGGCGGTTTACATGTGGAGTCCTATTAGGATTAGGACTAGTCTATCTCTAATACAAACCGGATACAAGTCCTAGTATCAACTCCTTGTAAGGCAAATATTCCTTTCCTCTTAAACCGGCCCACAATGGTTGAACCGGCCTTCATGAACCGCCAGACAGGCCACCGGGTCTTGTTTCTCCTCTGGCCCGCCTGCCGGATTACCAATGAACTATAAATCGTCTGGTGTGTGCAGGTCACCGGTGAATCGCCAAGTCCGGCCGGTTTACACCGCGGGGCATATCCCCGACACTTTGTGTGCTACCAAACGTCACAACGTAACTGGGTGATTATAAAGGTGCTCTACAAGTGTTTCCAAAGGTACATGTTGAGTTGGCATAATTCGAGATTAGGATTTGTCACTCCGATTGTCGGAGAGTTATCTCTGGGCCCTCTCGGTAATACTCATCACCTAAGCCTTGCAAGCATGTAACTAATGAGTTAGTTATGAGATGATGTATTACGGAAGGAGTAAAGAGACTTTCGATAACGAGATTGAACTAGGTATTGGATACAAGACGATCAAATCTCGGGCAAGTAACTATACCGATGACAAAGGAACAACGTATGTTGTTGTGCGGTTTGACCGATAAATATCTTCGTAGAATATGTAGGAACCAATATGGGCATCCAGGTCCGCTATTGGTTATTGACGGAGACGTGTCTCGGTCATGTCTACATTGTTCTCGAACCGTAGAATCCTGCAACAAGGTTTGATGATGAGTTATATTATGAGTTTATGAGTATTGATGTACGAAGGAGTTAGTCCGGATGAGATCGGGGACATGACGAGTCTCGAAATGGTCGAGGCGTAAAGATCGATATATTCGACGACTATATTGGAGTTCGGAAGGTTCGAGTCATTCGGTATTTATCGAATCTGGGAGAGATTCTGGAATTCGCGGGGAGAAGTATTGGGCCTTATTGGGCCTACTTGGAAGAGAGGGGCTGCCTAGGGCAGGCCGCTCGCCCAAGGCCTAGTCCGAATTGTACTAGGGAGGGCTGCACCTCCTTCCTTCCTTCTCTCTTCCCTTTCCTAGTCTCCTACTCCTACTACATGGAAGGGAATCCTACTCCGGTGGGAGTAGGACTGCCTATGGCGCGCTCCTCCTTGGGCAGCCACATCCTCCCTCCCTCCTTTATATCTGAGGGGGTAGGGGCACCCTAGACACAAGTTGATCATTGATCGTTCCTTAGCCGTGTCGGTGCCCCCTCACGATATTACACCTCGGTCATATTGTGCGGCGCTTAGGCGAAGCCTGCGACGAGGAGAACATCAAGATCGTCCTGCCCGTCGTCTTGTGGAACTCCCCTCGGAGCCTCTCTTGGATTGGAGATCTAGGGTGCGTCATCGAGCTGTCTGGCGTGTCAAGAACTTCGGAGGTGCGAATGTGCGGTGCTTGGATCGGTCGGACGGGAGGGCGTCGACTACTTCCTCTACGTTGCGTCAGCGCTTCGCTTGGTCTCACAGTGCGTGACAACACTCTCCCTCGTTGCTATATCATCACCATGATCTTGCGTGTGCGTAGGAAATTTTTTGAAATTACTACGTTCCCCAACACCTTGACCACCTGGCGTTAACATTGTTGGCAGTAAATGGGTGTTCAAGACGAAGCAACACGCTGATGGGTCCATTGACAAGCACAAGGCTCGCCTCGTTGTTCGTGGTTTTACTCAACAGCTAGGTCTTGACTAT